>VMDO01006958.1:0-27992 GCA_007922755.1 Pedetes capensis | reverse complement strand
GACATTTACTGATGAAGATCAAAGATCATAGCCTTCAATATGGGTTGCGACTAAACATCAACAAAACAAAAATCCTTACGACTGGGTCAGCATGCAACTTCACAATAAATGGAGAAAAGAGTGAGGTTGTCCAAGATTTTCCTTTGCTTGGCTCTATAATCAACACCCATGGAAGCAGCAGTCAAGAAATCAAAAGACGCACTGCTCTAGGAAAAGCTGTGGCAAAAGAATCTCTTTAGAGTATTGAAAAGCAAAGATGTCACATTGAAGACAAAGGTGCGTCTGACTCATGCCATGGTATTTTCAGTCGCATCATATGGTTGTGAAAGCTGGACATTGAACAAGAGAGACAGAAAAAGAATTGATGTTTTTGAATTGTGGTGCTGGAGATGTCTATTGAATATACCATGGACTGCCAAAAGAACCAATAAATCTGTCCTAGAAGAAGTGCAATCAGAATGCTCCTTGGAAGCAAGAATGGCCAGACTGCATCTTACATATTTCGGACATGTAGTCAGGAGAGATCAATCCCTGGAGAAGGACATCATGTTTGAGAGAGTGGCAGGTCAACGCAAAAGAGGAAAACCCTCCACCAGATAGATTGACACAGTGTCTGCAACAATGGGCTTAAACATAAATAAAATCGTTTGCCTGGCACAGAATTGGCAAGTGTTTCGATCTGCTGTACATAGGGTCGCTCTGAGTCGGACTCGACTTGACGGCACCTAACGACAACAACAACCATCCCATTTCACAGATAAGGAAATTGAGAACAGAAAAGAACAATGTCAAGCCAAGGATGGTGGCCCGTACCTATAATCCCAGCTGAGGATGAGGGAAGAGGATCTTGAGTTTTATGTAGGGAGACTGCCTCAAAACAAAAAAGCAAACAAACTAACAATGTCAAGTAACTTGTAAGGTCCCAGCTGAATGTGAACTTGGTCCTATCTGAGGACTTACAGAGTGTGTGCATCTGCATTCCTCAGCACAGGCAGTTGAGCTCCGGATAGGACCCTGTCACTTAGGGAATGTTGTCATTAGGTGCTGTTAAATCGGGTGCAACTCATAGAGAATATAAAACAAAACAAACACTCTCTGACACTGTGCCATGACCGGCAGTATGTCAGTGCTTCTCTTCTATTCATAGGGTTTTCAATGGCTGATTGTTTGGGGAGTAGACTGCCAGGTCCTTCTCCCATTTTTGCGATGGTGGGGATGAACCCAGAGCCTCAGAGCGCGCAGAGCAGCACTCTACCAACTGACCTAAATCCCAGCCCTTAGGGAATGTAGGAGAGTGGAAAGCAGTGAACACCCACATTTAAGGAGAAAGAAGGGGCACGGAACTCAACAGAACAACCAGGGAGATCAGAGACCAGATGCTAAGAGGAGTTAGTGCCAGATCATAATGACGTCAGAGTCAGTCTGCTGGGCCAGAACCTCTCTCCTTCAGCTTGCAAAGTATTAGATTAACTGGCTCAAGCACAGGCCCACCCCAAGGACACATTCTTCCTTTAGATATGGTAATAGAGAACAAAGGCTAAAGGTCCAGGCTTCCACTGACTCTGAACCTTTATGTCTCTTTTAAATCAGCTGCATATCTTTGCTGTGACCCATTATGTAGCAATTTTGCAGTTTACCTCTGAGTTAACTATCTTAATTTCAATTTCTGGGAAGATTCCTCCAGGCTGACTTCCTGTAGGGTGGTATACTGCAAAATAAGTTTGGCCTTTAGACTGAGAGCTAGGTTCAGATAGAAGCTCTGCTGTGTGACCTTGACCATATCACTAAACCTCGCCATGTTTGGGTTTTGGTTTTGATTTTTCCTCACTATGTAGCCCAGGCTAGTCTCAAACTCAAGACTCTTCTGCCTCAGTCTCCTGAATGCAGGGATTACAGGGATATACCACAACCAGTTCAACCTCAGCATTCAGCCTCAGCAATTCCTGCCTAGGGAACAGGAATAATTTGAGTGGCCTGGTAGGGATGCTGATGAGGGTGAGAGAAAATATGTCTAAGATGTGCACTTTATAGTAGTGAGGTAGGATAGAATGACAGGAAAATTAAAGGTACATGAGAAGGGAAGAGAGCCTTCCCAGGATCTGGTTTAAGTCTCACCAGCTGAGAATCAAGACTTTCAACCCAGCTACCAGAAAACTGGGCTGGGTTTTAGCTCAGTTGGTACAGCACTGTTCTGCAAGCTCTTAGGTCCCAGATTCCATTCCCAGCACCACAAAAATGGGAGAAGAACGTGGCAATCCACTCCCCAGGCAATCTGGAAACAACCAGCCATTGAAAACCCCATGAAGGCTGCTATGTCAGAAATGACTCCACAGCACCTAACAACAACAACCAAGAAAACTACTGTAGAGACTGCCTTCAAGCCTGGGCTTGGTGGTGCATGCATGTAATCAGGAGATGGAGGTAGGAGGATCCCAAGTTTGAGGTCAGAGGCAGCCTGCATAATTTAGCAAGAGCCTGTCTCAAGATAAAAAATAAAAAAAGGAGCTGTGGGTGCAGCTCAGTGTAGAGTGGTTGTAAAGCATGCCTGAAGCCCTGGGTTCAACTCCCAGAACCCTCCCAGCATGGGAAGGGGGAGTGGTCTGTGGGGGTGGAGAGTGCCTACACAGCCAGGTGTGGTAGTGCATGTCTGTAAACCTAGCACTTGGAAGGCTGAGGCAGGAGGATGATGTGAGTTCAAAGCCAGGTTGGTCTAAGTCGAGAGTTCCAGGAAAGCCTGGGCTATACAGTGGGGCTCTGTCTCAAAACAACAACAACAACAAAGATGGCTACAAAAAGACATTATTTTTCAAGTTATTTCAAATGAAAAGTTAAAACATCAATAAGCCATGCTTAGGGTCAAAATGTATGTGAAAGAGTTTAACCTTACACATTCTCCTCAAAAATTTGTGGGCCATGTTTACATCTGAATAACACTCTTTTCTTATCTGTAAATCTATACAATGCACCTCCTTATAGTCCCATTTTACCAAAGAAAGTTCCTTACATAGAAAGTATACCAAAACATTTCTACTTAATCTTTTAAATCCTCTGAACAATGGAACTTCTTCCTTTGACTTATTTTGGTCTATGTTTTTGTCTTACTGGCACTTCCCCTCTCATCCCTAAACCTAAACAACGTATCCTTATAAAGCCATCTTCATTTACAAAAGGACAATTTCTTTCTTTCTTTCTTTGTTTCTTTCTTTCTTTTTCTTTTTCTTTTTTTTTTTTTTTTGTGATACTGGGGGTTGAACCCAGGGCCTCACACTTGCATGCTCTACAAGTGCTGGATCACTGAGCTGCATCCTCAGCCCATTTTTTTTTTTTTTTTTTTTTTTACTTTTTGAGACAGGGTCTCGCTAAGTTACGCAGACTGCTTCTGGTCTCAAACTTGGGATCCTCCTGCCTCTGCCTCCCAAGCCGCTGGGATTACAGGTGTGCGCCACCACCACCACGCCCAGCTCTCATTTACAAAAGGACAAATTCTTTAAGATAGAAAGAATAGGTAAACAAGGCCATTGTTTTTTGTACTTTGGCCACAAAATTATATATATAGCTACTGCTCAGACATTTAAATACAATCCTCTCTCCTGAGAAGCTGGTGTCCATGATTCTAAAGTGTCTCTTTTTCTCTCTGAATGCCCACACATAAAGTATGTGCTGCCTCTTATCGCTAATTAATAAACTCCTTAGCTTTGTTTCACTCTGACTCATCCTGAAATTCTTTTCTATGGAACCCAGGGCCTGGCCCCACCTGAGTAGAGGTCTCTGACTGGGGGGAAGTCCTGCTGCTGAAAGTGGGTGCTATTACTGTTCTACTTTGTGTCCTGATCACCTAGCGAGCTTGCTAAAAATTATGTTCTGCCAGGCATAGTGGTGCATGCCCATAATCCAAGCATAAGGGAGGCCGAGGCAGGAGGATTTTGAGTTCAAGGCCAGCCTGGGTTACCTAGTGAAACGCATCTAGGGAGAAAAATTCTATTCCACTTCCAGAACTGGAAATCAGACTCTCTAGGCACTGGACATGCCTGCAGCTGTAGCATTGTGGCTTCTGATCCTGTCAGATCTCAGAAGCTAAGTAGGGTTGGGCCTGGCTAGTACCTGGATGGGAGACTGCCTGGGAACACCAGATACTGTAGGCTTGGGAGGAAGACCTGGCAACCCATTCCCAAAAATCAATCTGCCATTGAAAACCCTATGAATAGCAGAAAGGCACTGTTTTGCCTGTTGTACATAGCATCGCTATGAGTCAGGCACCGACTTGATGGCAGCTAACAACAACAGGCACTGGGCACAGCAACAACAACAGGCACTGGGCACAAGCTCTGTGCGTTCATCTCTAGGTGATTATGAAACACATCCAGAATGAGGAACCACAACTACTCTCTATTGAGGAATTACCCTCTCTTTGTCCTGTTGTCTGTACCTTCACACAGAATTTATCACACTCAATCAGCAAACTATCTCTTTGTAGGTTGCTCTGTCTCATGACTGGAAATTCTCAGAGGGCCATCCCCCTCCTAGACTGGATGTAATTTTTCCCAAATCAACAATCTATTGAGTCAAAATTCTTCTTCCATGACAATAGTCTCATTTTCAGAAGGCAACACCAACTTTCTAATTTATTAATTTATTCACTCATTTGCAGTTGCCCCCTAAGCCCTCTACAGCATAAGTAATTGAGAATTCACAAAAATTCTGGGGGAGGGACTAGAACAGATGAAAAGAGAAGTTTAGCACAAGTCCACCTAAGCCTCTCCTAAGCACTAATAACTGTTCCCTAATTAATAATAGCCTGCAGCCATAGCCCTGTGGCATCCCATTCCATCAGATCTTGGAAGCTAAGCAGCGTTGGGCCTGGCTAGTACCTGGATGGGAGACCGCCAGGGAACACCAAATACTGTAGGCTTGGAAGGAGGACCCAAAAACCCACTCCCCCAAATCAATCCGTCATTGAAAACCCTATGAACATCAGAGAAGCACTGACACCAGTGTTTTGTCTATTGTTCATAGGGTCACTATGAGTGGGATACCCACTGACAGCACCTAACAACAACAATAACAATTAATAATAACCAAGGCAATATAGAAAGAAAGGATAATTAAAGGAATACAGGAAGAGAGAGCTTTCACCTCAAGATCCGGTGTAAGTCTCATTGGCTGAGAATCAAAGATTTCTTTTGTGGAGGTGGTGGGAGGTTGAGGCAGGGTCTCATTCTATAGCCCAGGCTGGCCTGGAACTTGCTATGTAGACCAGGCTGGCCTGGAACTTGCTTCCAACCTGCCTCAGCCTCCTAAGTGCTGGGATTACAAGAACGCACCACTCCATCTGACTTGAATCAAAGATTTCAACACAACTAAAAAAGAAAACTGCTGGGAGCACTACCTGCCTAGAGACATTATTCTGAGAGATATTTCAGATGAAAATAGCAATAAGCCATGGGTAGGGTCAAAATGTACGGGACTTTTGGGTTTAACCTTACTTTCTCCTCTTTAAACCTGTGCAACTCTGAGAATCTCACAAGATTATTGAGCATGTTTACATCTCAATAACACTCTTTTCTTATCTGTAAACCTATATAATGCACCTCCTGGGGTTTAGCTCAGTCAGTAGAGTGCTGCTCTGCACTCTCTGAGGCCCTGGGTTTGATCCCCAGCACTGCAAAAATGGGAATCCACTGGCAATCCACTCCCAAAGCAATTGTGAAAACAATCAGCCATCAAAAACTGTATGAGTAGCAGAGAAGCATTGACATAGTGCCAGGCATGGCACAGTGTTGGGGAGTGTTTCATTCTGTTGTACACAGGGTAACTATGAGTTGGACCAGACTTGATGGCACCTAACAATAACAACAGGTCCACCTTACAGCCTCATTTTACTGAAGAGAATTTCCTTAGATAGAAAGTGAACAAAAATATTTCTACTTAATCTTTTAAATACTCTAAACAATAGATTTTTTTCTTCCTTTGACCTATGTTAGTCTTTGCTTTTGTCTTACTGACACTTCCCCTCTCATCTCTAAACATTAACAAAATACCTTGTAAAACCACCTTACAATTTCATTCACAATAGGGCAAATTCTTTAAACTAGCCCTTTTTTTTTTTTTTTTTTTTTTTTTTTTTTTTTTTTTTTTTTTTTTTTTTTTTTTTTTTTTTTTTTTTTTTTTTGCAGTACTAGGGGGTTGAACCAGGGTCACTAACGTACCTTGCAAGTGCTCTGCCACTGGGCTATACCAGCAGCCCATTTTTTATTTTTTATCTTGAGATAGAGTCTCCCTAAACTACTAGGCTTCTGCTGGCCTTAAACTTGCAATTTTCCTGCCTTCACCTCCCCAGTCACTGGGATTACAGACATAAACCATGGTGCCCGGCCTCCAGCCCATTGTTTTTTGTACTTTGATCACAAAATCATACATATAGCTATTGTTTAGACATTTAAATGCAATCCTCTCTTTTGAGAAGCTTACATCTATGTCTTGGACATGTACTCTGATTCTTAAGTGTCTCTTTTTCTCTCTGAATGCTCAGGCTTAAATACAAAGTGTGTGCTGTTTCTTATCCCTAATTACTAAACTCATTAACTTTGGTTCACTCTGACTTGTCCTGAAATTCTTTTCTGCTATGAAGCCAAGAACCTGGCTCCACTGAGTAGAGGTCCCCGTGGGTAGGAAGTGCTCAGGCTACATACAGGCAGCAGCGATGGGCTGGTTCCCTCCACTGCCGATGACCTAACAGCAGTTATATAGCATCCTATTGTATAAGCTTTGTTCTAAATGCTTTATATAGACGAATCATTTTAATCCTCAAATTTATTGTTATCCCCACTTTACAGAGGAGAAAGGCACACAGGGGTGAAGTGACCTACCAATGCCACACAGCTAGTAAGAGATAGAGGTAGAACTTGAAGCCAGATAATCCAGGTCCAGGATCAGAATTTAATGACCAAGCTATGTAGATCAGGGCTGGGCAGTTGCTCTTTGGCCTGGAATCAGGGACTAAGGAGGAAGGAAGCCCAATGTGTTCCCCAGATCCAAGGAGGAGCCAGGAGGAAGAGGGGGGTGAATCTCAGAGAAGCCAGACTGCAGGACGCAGCTGACCACAGGCTGAAGACATCCTGGATTTCCTGGCAGAGGAATGAATGACATGAAAGGGAAATTCCTTCAGGAAGAGAACACATTTTTGAGGTTTCCCGCCCCCCCCCCCCATCTCTGATTTCAAACCCATGGTGTCCTTGCTGAATCACAGAGAACAGATTAAAAAGAGCAGGAGGCAGAGAAGGGAGTGTCATCCCCCCTCCTGGAAGCCAAATCACCAAGACTGGACAGGTTGGGAGGCCTCCAGGGCAGCACAGCTCCCTGCCCCAGAAAGCTGACCACTAGACAGCTCCTCCCATTCCCTATTCTAAGGAGAATTCACCAAGAGGCAGCTAAGTCCACTGCTTATCAGCCTCACCTTTGTCTGCATCTCCTCAACGAATAAATAATGACATTCATTCATGAATGCTTGCATGAAAAATTAAGTACAGAAGTAATTCAACAGACACTGAAGGCTCTGGAACTGGACACTTCTGGATTTGACTCCCAGCTCTACCACTTAGGACACTGGGCAAACGACTGAGCCTCAGTTTCATCATCTGTAAAATGGGGATATTCATTTCAGCCTAAGCTTGAGGCAAGGGGTGAGCATGGTAAGAGAGGTAAGGATCTCAGCACATGGTGGACATTCCACAGATGGCAGCTCCTGTGTGCCAGGCACTTAAAAGGGCTAGAAATCAAGAATATGTCTGGGTTCTCTGGGAGTTTATAGTGGGTGGGAGGGGAAATAGAGACAGAATGGTAGTGAATCAACATAATGAAGTAATTGCTATAAAAGAGGCCAGCTGCCAAGGTTACCGGCACAGAGAAAAGTAGACTATGTGCCAAGCTGGGGCAGGGCACAACTGAAGTTCCTGCAAAAGTCCAATCTGGGTGCCATGGTGCTCATGCCTATAATGCTGGTGACTTGGGTGGCTGAGGCAGAACGATGGCAAGTTCAAGGCCAGAGGCAGCCTGTGCAATTTAGGAAGACACTGTCTCAAAATAAAAAATTAAAAAGAGGGCTGGAGGTATAGCTCAATGGTACAGGGCTTGCCTAGCATTCATGAGGCCCTGAGTTCAACCCCTAAGTATCAGAAAAAAGAAGACTCTGGTCCAGGCTTCTCTGAGAGGAATCTGCACATGAATTGGTTGCACATGAATGTGACAATGCAGATTCCCATTCAACAGTTCTGGTGAGGCCTGAGAGCCTGCATTTCTACCCCGTTCCCAGGAAGTTGCTCAACCATGGATCATACTTAAGAGTAGTGAGTATCATAGCTGGAAGCCACCTGGAGATGATTTGCAACTGTTCTCACAGACTCCTCTGCTGTTGTTAGGTGCTGTTGAGTTGAGTCTGACTCATACCAACCCTCATAGGCTTTTCAATGGCTGATTGTTTTGGGATTGCTTCAGGAGTGTATTGCCATGTCCTTCTCCCGTTTTTGCAGTGCTGGGGATTGAATCTGGGTCCTCAGAGAGTGTGGAGCAGCACTCTACCAACTAAGCTAAACCCCAGCCCCCACAGATTCCTGTAGTACCCCTTTTATCCATTTTAGGTCAAATGTGTCCAAGTGACTTGCAGGAAGTGTTAACTGTGCAGCTACCCAGGCGCCTCTCTAGACCCCAGAGTCAACATCAGACATACCCTACTGATTCCAACAAATGGACCACAAATGTCCACAGCCTTGAAGGCAGTTGTTATTTGCTTCTCCCTGCCTTCCCTTTTCTAGGCCCAGTTGTTCTAAATGCTTCCAATGTTTTCTCCTCTGCTGTTTTGTACTGAATTCCCTTTAAAAGGTCGGAGATTTATAAGAAAGGAGTTTAGTTGTAAATATTTTATAATGTTAAACCAACTTCATTCTGTCTAAAATGCTAGGAGAGAAGCTATACTGGAAAGGATTAGAATTTCTTGCAAACAACACAAATTTCTGATATTAAGGAAGGTGACATTTAGCTGACAGGAAATAGGGTATGAAGTGTTAACCACTTCAAAGACTATTTTAGATAACTCACTGCACCAGAAAACATGGAATGCTCTAAAATCTTATGGCACATTATGGAAGAAATTTTGAGGTTGTCCTAAATTGACAACAATCCTAATATTTATATTTCATTACCAATAATGACTTGTGAAACTAAAATAATTTTTTTTTGAAACAGGATCTCATTGCATAGTCTAGGCTGGCCTTGAATTTGACATCTTCCTTCCCCAGACTCCCACATGCTGAGACTGTAGGCATGTGCCACCACACCTGGCCTGAAATAAATGTTTTCTAAACTATCAATAATAAAAATATAGCCAGATGCTGTGGGGAACACCTGTGATCCCAGCAACTTTGGAAGCTGAGGCAGAAGAATTGAGAGCTCCAGACCAGAGGTAACCTAGGGCAACTTAGCAAGCCTCTGTTTAAATATAAAAAATAAGAGGGGGTGTGGGGTGCAGCTCAGTGGTAAAGAACTTTTTTTCAGTACTGGAGGTACACCCCTCCAGTACTGGAAAAAAATATGCATATATGTACACATATCTATCTATTCATCTATCTATATGTATATATATAGCCAAAAACGTATGCACATTATATACATATTTTCAGAGATATTATCTATGTATTCCTTTTCAAAGTGGAATTGAATTATGGTAGCAACATGTAGCATGATATTCATCCAAAAGATGGCTTTAAAGAAATTAATGCCAACGTCACCATGCAACAGGCAAGGCAGTCAAATAAAATGGCAGTTGTTCAAGCAGCACAAGACCATTTTGAAGTAGTACCTGAAATCTGAGAACATTGTGGAAGTATGACAATGGCGTTATGAATGTGCAATAGACCCTCTAACATGCCTGAGGTGCATGGTACTGTGTGTGATGTGCACAAGGGAGAATCTGGGAGGCTTCAAAGAGCAACAAGCCCTGCTCCTGCTATAATGTTGGAACCATTTACATGCTCACCACAGAACTCTAGCAAACATTGTGGACGGGAGATGGCAGTTAGCAGAACAAGCATACCACACATTCTTAAAACAACAAAATGGAGAGCTGGATGTGGTGATACATGCCTATAATCCCAGCACTCAGGAGTCTGAGGCAGGAGGATGGAGCCCAGCCTGGGCTACATAGCGAGACACTGTCTAAAAAAAAATAAAAACAAAAAACCCCAAACCAAAACAAAACAAACAAAAACTCTCCCAGCAAAATGGAAAGTTTTTGTCCCAAGATGAGGATACGTCTTTTTGGCACCGTGTGTGTGTGTGTGTGTGTGTGTGTGTGTGTGTGTGTGTGTATGCTGTTTTTTATATATGCATACACACACAGAGATCTGTATATACACACAGTCATGCTAGAGGAATACCATGTTATCTTTTTTATTCTCTCTAGGGAAAATATTACAAAATCATTGTCATATGAAGATGTAACCGAAAAGGATGTACCTTAGAGAAATAGGGAAAAAGGTATTGAAGAGGATTATCAGAAGTAGGGAAAAAGGTATTGAAGAGGATTATTAGATGCCATGGTGCACACCTGTAATTCCAGCCACTTGGGAGGTTGAGGCAGGAGGATTGTAAGTTCAAGGCCAGGGGAAGTCTGCATAACTTTATGAAACTCTATTTCAAAATTTAAAAAAAAAGTTAAAAAGGGACTCAGTGAGAGGGTACCTACCTAGCATGCACAGGGCCCTGGGTTTAACACTCAGTATTGCAAAAATAAAAATAAAAATAAAAATAAAATAAAATAAAGAGTACTGTCAAGTAGTTAAACAAATAGTAGATTGTTCTCCTAGATTTTGTAATATTTATGGTAAGCTTTGGCTACATTTTTTTCTAAAATGTGATTTCATTTCAAAATCTAAATAGATATTGATTTTTTAATCTTTTATATTTATGAAACTGTGTTATTTTGTATATATTGTTTTTATGTTATTGCTTAAAGAGGGTTTCCCAGTCAGGCACCATGGTGCATGCCTGTAATCCCTGTTATTTGGGAGGCTGAGGCAGAAGGATTAAAGGTTCAAGGCCAGGAGAGCTGGAAGTGCAGCTCCGTGGTAGAGCACTTACCAAGCATGCACAAGGCCCTGGGTTCAACTCCCAGGACTGCAAAAAAAAAAAAAAAAAAAAGGAAGACTCCCAAATTGTATAAGCTTTATACCTAATAAAATATGAATTTAAGCCAAGGGTAGCAATGCACACTTATAATCCCAGCAATTTAGGAAGCAGAGGCAGGAGGATCACAAGTTCAAGGCCAGAGGCAGCCTGTATAATTTAGTGAGGCCTGTTCAAAATAAAAAATAAAAAGGGGCTGGGGATGCAGCTCAGTGGTAGATTGCTTGCAAAGTATGTGTGAGGCTCTGTGTCCAACACACTAGAGCAGAAACAAACAACAACAACAACAAAAAAACCCTCCATATACCTGAAAGCATGTGGCTTTGGTGTCAGATTTGGGCTTAAATCACACATCTCTCACTTGCTGACTCTGTGCTATGTGATCTGAGACAAGTTATTTAACCTTCCTGAACCTTAGTGTTTTCTTCTATCTAAAATGGGTTGATTGGCTGCGCGTGGTGGCTCACACTTGCAATCCCAGCAACTTGGGAGGCTGAGGCCAGAGGATTGCAAGTTCAAGGCCAGAGGCAGCCTGCATAACTTAGCAAGACCCTGTCTCAAGATAAAAAGTAAAAAAATGGGCTGTTGGTGCACTTCAGTGGCAGAGTGCTTGCAAAGCATGCGCTAGGCCCTGGGTTCAACCCCCAAGTACCACAAAAACAAAACAAAACAAAACCCAGGATTGGTAATAACTATTATGCATGGTTGTCTTGAGGATTAAACAAAATATTATATGTAAAGTACCTATTATGTGGCCATCTCAACAAGTTAGTGGTAGTGAGATAATTGAGACAATGCCAGTTCACTCAAGGTCATATAGGTGAAAAGATGACCTTCAAGAAAAATCTAGATTCCAAGTTTATATTAACAATCTTACTTCCTCTCATCTTCCCACTCCTTTTGAGACAGGAAGTAAAAAAAGGAAGCTTATATCATCCTTGACCTTAAGTAAATCGAACCCATCCTTCATTCTTCATCAAAGAATTCACCAAGGTACAGGTCATAGAGATGTCTGTGCCCCTGCTTCATCTTCATGTGGGAAAGAGAAGCAAGCCTCCCTCTGACAGTCTGTGAGGAACAGTGAAGCAGATGAAATTAGGAAATACTGCCCTTTTGTTGAAATCATTCATTTGGATACCAGTTTTCTTTTTTTCCCACCAACTCACATAACCCCAAGATTCTTCTCTGCTTTCCACAAGTATGTTCCAGTTTCTTTGGAAACACTATCTAATTTCATTCTCACAGTGGCCCTATACGATACGTATTTAGAATCCCCATTTTGTGGACAAAGAAACAGATGCATTGGGCTTGGTGGCACATGCCTGTAATCCCAGTGACTCAGGAGGCAGAAGTAGGAGTATCACAGGTTTGAGGCCAGAAGCAGCCTGCGTAATTTAGGGAGACCCTGTCTCAAGATAAAAAATTAAAAATGGGCTGGGGGTGCTGCTCAGTGGTAGAGCCCTTGCAAAGTATGTGTGAGGCTCTGAGTTCAACACCCAAGTACCACACACAAAAAAGAAAGAAAGAAAAAAAGCAAGCAAGCAAGCAAGCAGGCAAAATAGAGGCTCAGAGGGGTGAAATATCTTACCCAGATATAAACCCAGGTCTGTCCAATGTCAATGCCCAGGCTCCTCATCACTGGGCCATAATACCTTCCAGCCAGTTGCCTTCTCTTCTAGCCATCTGTACAGTGGAAAGGATTTACATATGTGCTAGAGAGTACAGAATCAGAAGATTTGGACTGGGGGTGGGTGGGTAGTGCAGCTCAGTGGTAAAGCACTTGCAAAGATCCTTGCACAGGACTAGAGATGTGGTTCAGTGATAGAGCATGTGCCTTGCATGTCTGAGGCCCTGGGTTCAGTCCCCCAGCACCAAAAAGAAAAAATGAGAAAAGAAGATCCTTATGGTTTCATATCTCTTGAGCCCTGGCATGGCCCAATAGCACCAAACTGTTCCTGTTTCCCCTAAGGCTGCCCTACTGATTCATACTTTTAATCCCAATGCTCCCTGCCAAGTAGATCTCCAGCTTTTTTCCTTTCAAGGGACCATGGGTTGGTGTCAGGAGACCTTGGTTCTAATCTGGGTGGGCCACCATCTTGCCTATAGGCCAGTCAGTTGATTTCTCTGGACCTCATCTGTCACAATTTGAAAAGAGGGTAACAAGGCATGGTGGCACATTCCTGTCATCCCAGCACTTTGGGAGGCTGAGGTAGAAGGACTGTGAGCTCAAGGCCAGCCAGGGCTACATAGCAAGACCTTGTTTCAAATACATAATAAAATACATACAATAAAAAGAAGGTAGAAAAGAGACCCTTCCAGGGGCCTTTGCAGCTTCAGCCTTCTGTACGCAAGCTCATCCAGTGAGTACGCAATTCAGGTAACAAAACATGTTCCTGTGAGTTTTCTGAAGATTTCCTCCAGAGCTATGGAGTCCTCTGCTTAATATACATCATGAAGGCAGCAAACTATATATTTGGCCACGAAGTTTAGACAATCCTGGCTCTGATTCCCAGCCCCAAAGGATCTAGTTATGTGACTTGGGTTGGTTCTTAGCTTCTGGAAGCCTCCTTTTCCTCCTCTATCAAATGCTGGCTGTGTAATGTCTCCATCACATAAAGTTGCTGGGAAGGTAAGATGGATGGGGCCTGGAGAGGACTCAGGACCATGCTGAGGAGTCAATGAATGAAAGGCATCACTGGCATTACTGTTTCTAACACCTTTGGGCCTTCTGGTCCGTTTTGGACTTGCGATGTAGAATGTTAAAGGAGATACTTCAAAGGGAGACAGAGTTGGAGAGGAAAGGGGCAAGGACATGGAATGGATAGTTGGTGTGACTCCAGATGGCTGCACATGGCTAACTGAGAAGAAAATGGCCTTGCTCTGCCCTGCCCCACCCATGTGTGTCTGGGCAATGTCAGTGAGACGCTAGGCTGGAAAACGCTAGAGAATGGTACCACACTCTAAGTGGGAATTACAGATAGTTCTGAAATGCATCCCAAATCTTCTCTCTCAGCAGGCTGTGCCAAATTCCTGCTGGACAGCACAGAATCTGTTCTTCCCTTCTTTCCATGTTGGCACCATTACTAATCAGAATTTCATTCTCTGCCTAAGCAGTTGACTCAAGGCCTACAATTCTTCTGGTCTCTGAAAGTTCAGCTCATCTGCCCTAAAGCCTTTAAAACAAACAACTAAAATGATCAACCAAACCACATTCCTACCCCTATACTTTCTCTTTTTAAAATCTTGGCATTTATTCATAATAGTAAAAGAATGGAAATAACCAAAATGTCCAGCCATAGAAAACTCATTAAATTATAACTTTATCATGGAATATTATGATATAATATTGTAGACTATTGTATTCATTACTATGAACTCATAAACTATGGTATACTATAATATTACATATTATGATCAAATATTAAAAGCAACTACTGTGGATGTAGCTCAGTGGTAGAGTACCTGCTCAGCATGCATGAGGCCCTGGGTTCAATCCCCAGTACCATTTTTATTATAAATAAATAAGTAAATAAAAGTTACTATGGATGTAGAAAAGAGTGCTTAACCCTGTAGGTCCTGGAGTCAGACTGGATTTGATTCCCAGATCCACTAGGTACCAGCTGCATGATCCCAAAAAATCTCTCTCTGCCTTAGCTGTGCATCAGAAAAATGACAACAATAATAAAAGAACTCTGATTCCACAGTCAGACTTCCTGTCTGGTTTCTTCCTCAACCCCTGCAAGTACTGCAGATAGAACCCAGGCCTGGCACATGTTAGGCAAAGACTCTAACATTGCGATACAACCCCAGCCTCCTGTCTGTTTTAAATCCTGGTTCTGGTACTTTCTAACAGCTGTACAATATTGGGCACTTAATTAGAGCTTCCAGTCCCCTATTTTCTCATCCATAAACAATATATGCCACACAAGGACTTGAGGGATGAGAATTAAATGAGCTAGAACACGTCAAACTCTTAGGACAGTGCCCAGTGTGACTCCTATGGCACTATCACTCATCTACCCACACCCACCTCTCAGCCTTCATGTGCTTTCTAAATATAAATGCACACCCAAGTCACCTTGCCAAGGAACACTGTACTACTCCAGATGTGCAACGTTATCATGCATCTAACTCAGGTGGGCTCTGCGGCATGGGATGTTGTCATCAGCAAGAACTAATTTATCAGCCAGGTGCAGGGGCACACGCCTATATTCTCAGTGACTCAGGAGGCTGAAAAAGGAGGATCGTGCGTTTGAGGCCAGAGGCAGCCTGCAGAACTTGGTGAGACCTTATCTCAAAAAATTAAAAAGGGGCTAGGGGCTGCTGCTCAGTGTTGGAGTGCCTGCCTAGCATGTGTAAGGCCCTGGGCTCAACACCCCAGTACTGGGAGTGGGGGAAAGCTGGTTAACCACTGCTGACTCTCTCCCTTCTAAAAGGAATGGCTTACTTTAGTCTGGTGGAAAAACAACAGGCAGAGCTCAGTGCATGGTGAGTCACGTGATGGTGCGCGCTTGCCCATCAGCTTGACAGGAAACTCACCAGCTGTCTGCCAAGGGTTCCTGACAGAGGGTCCCAAGTGCCCACGTAACTACTCAACAACAAACCAACTTAGACAGGGTCACAGAGAGGCAGCCACCCGTTGAACCATGGCATGGTTCAGTTCCCACCTTAGGTCTCCCTTTGAGTAAATTCTGGCACTATTATCAATTTTGCCCTGAAAAGGGTATGGGGGTGGGTAGCCAATCTGGTATTTCTCTTGAGCCTAACTGTCAATTTCCACAATTCTCACCTCGTAATAGAATTAGGGTGATTCATATGGCACATGAAACTTTTCAAAGAATTCATACATAATTTATGGGTATAATGCCCAACAATTTATTATTATTATTATTATTACTATTATTACTATTTTAGAGATGAGGGTCTCACTATGTTGCCCAGGCTTACCTTGAACTCCTGAACTCAAGCCATCCCTTGGGCCTCATCCTCCAGAATAGCTGGGACTATAGGTGTGTGTCATGGGCCCAGCTTTGTTTAACCATTTTATTTTTTTACTTTATTTTTATTATTTATTTATTTACTTATTCATTCATTCATTCATTTATCAGTACTTGGGAGTTGAATCCAGGGCCTCGCACATACTTTACAAGTGCTCTACCACTGAGCTGCACCTCCAGCCCATATTTTTGTTTTTTATTTTGAGATAGAGTCTCATTAAGTTTTGCAGGCTGCCTCTAGACTTGACCTCGTGATCCTCCTGCCTCTGCCTCCCAAGTCACTGGGATCACAGGCATGTGTCACTGTGCCCAGCTAAATTATGGAGACTGCCTCTGGTCTCAACCTCATGATACTCCTGCCTCTGTCTCTTGAGTTCCTGGGGTCACAGGTGTGCACCCCTGCGCCTGGCTTTGCTTAACCACTTTAGAAAGTACTTTCTCCTCACTGATCTCATCTTCACAAGAACACCGGGAGCTGCAAGTTGGAGACACCCATGCAAGGGAAAGTTAAGGGCAGGGGAAACACCAGCCTTGCCTACGGAGGCTAACTTGGAGCCCCCATGAGTGGCATGACCTCAGCCCACCCCCTCAGCCTGTGAATGTGACTAGCTGGCACAGCCAGAGGGGTCCTCCTTCCCAGGGTGGGCACAAGGTAACCAGCACCCTCAGACATCACATACCCTGCAGAGCCAAGTATAAATGAGCAAGGGGAAACAGAGGTGCTGAGTGGACAGAGGCTCCCGGGCCTCTGGCTGGCACCCTATGCCCTTCCACAGGGGCAGCCAGTGGCCAGTCACAAGAGGGCTGAATAGATGAGGCAGCTGAGCCCAGGGAGGCAGCCAAAGGGCTCTATGTTGGGGGCCCTGGCTGGGAATGGCAACTCCACAATAATGAGATTTATCAGGTCAGGCTACCTCTTTACTAGGTGACTGCTGCCTCTCTTTTTTTTTCTCCCCTAGTGTCCAGGGCTAAAGGACTTCTCTTCATAGATAGATATGTTCATTTGCAGGTAACAATCAGGCCTTGCTGGTCTGGAAGCCATTCTATCTCTTTAAATTCATGTCAAACACCTAAGCTCGCTCTCTCTCTCTCTCTCTCTCTCTCTCTCTCTCTCTCTCTCTCCCTCTCTCTCTCTCTCTCTCTCTCTCTCTTTTATCTTTTTCTTTTTTCTTTTCTTTTTTACTCTCTTTTCTTTTCTTTTCTTTTTTTTTGAGGTACTGGAAGGCTGAACCCAGAGCCTTATGCATACTTTACAAGCGCTCTACCACTGAACAGCACCCTCAGCCTCATTTTTTTTGTTGTTGTTTTTGTTTCTTATCTTGTGTCAGGGTCTCAATAAGTTACGGAGGCTGCCTCTGGCCTTGAACTTTCGATCCTTCTGCCTCAATCATCCGAGTTGTCTATTCTGTTTTAATTACATCATCTACTCCTCAGATTCTGACTCTTCTTTCCAGCTCAGGGTAGAGGTGAGATATGACAAAAGGTTTGGATTGTGGAATATTTTAGACTTCTGAGTTTCTAGTCAAGGATGCTCAACCTGTGTTGCTATTTTATATGTGAGGAAATTAAGAAGATGTGATAACAAAACAGTCTTTTGTTTATGAAGGAGCTCAGACTAAAAGCTTCTTGGGGGCAGATGCCTTGGTGACTCCACTGAGCACAGTGCAGAGCTCCTCTGCAGCATGTGCTTGCTAATTTGAATATGAGGATGCCTGAGGTGGCCGACTGTTCAGGGCCACAGGGCAACAGTTCCTAAAACAGACTGACTCACTGCCAGGAGGGTGTATGCAAAGAACCAGTTGTTCAGGGCCACAGGGCAACAGTCCCTAAAACAGACTGACTCATTGCCAGGAGGGTGTATGCAAAGAACCATACAACAGTTGCAATAGCAGGGTTGTGCTAATCCATCCACCTCTTTACCCACTCTCCATCCAAAACCTCACGTTTGCAAATGACTTACTGTGCAGAGTGGTCCAGTCTGTAGCCCTGAAACAGAAGACTCTCAGAGGACCTACTTCTTCAGTCTAACCAAATTATTCACCTTTCCCCACAATCATAGTTCCCAGAAATTTACACTTCAAAGACCAATAAAATTTCCCCCCAAATTTTGGAAACCAAAAAGTAAGGTTGTTGCCAAGTAACATTATTAGGGAAAGAACCTATAGTCTATATATATACCATAGGTCATAAAATAAAGACTACTTAAACACTAACCCTTAAGAGGATTCAGAACAAAGGCCGCATTTTGAATGGAATAAATTTTGTTATATAAAAATTTTAGTATGCCTGGTGGGATGAAAACTAATTTGGAATCACAGTCCTGTACCAGCCCCCGAAATGGTCCGTGTGTTCCTTGCTTGGATTTCTTCAGTGATGGAGAACTCATTTTTTTAAACTTGAAGCATTAATTTTATTTTATTTTGAGATGTTGTTAGGCACTGTGGAGTCAGTGTCCAACTCATAGTGACTCTATGTACAACAGGAGAAACATTATTGTCAGTGCTTCTCTGCCAGTCATAGGGTTTTCAATGGTGGATTGTTTTTGGGGAGTGGGTTTCTGGGTCCTTCTCCCAAGCCTACTGTATCTGGTTTTCTCAGGCAGTCTCCCATCCAGGTACTAACTAGGCCTGGCCCTGCTTAGCTTCCGAGATCTGATGGGATCAGTTGCCACAGTGCTATAGCTGCAGGCTATTTTGAGATAGAGTCTTAGTGTGTACCTCAAGATAGACTCAAACTCACTTCTTGACTGCTTGACTATAGATTTATGGCACCACATGTTGTAAGAATTTATAATTCTTGAGATGTCCAAGTTACATATATTTAAGAAATCTGAGCAATTAGAGTTTTCAAAAATAAGTATATTTTTCTTATAGAAAAGTTAAATGTTAGGGCTAATGCTTCAGTAACCTTTATTTAGCTATTCCATCACAAATTCTGCACCTTGTTTCCTCTTTTCTCTCTTAACATTTTTATGATACCTGTACAGAGCTCGTTAATTCATATGCTACACAGCATTCCACTAAATATGAATGCTTGTGTTTTATTTAGTTATTCCAATATTGAATGGACACTTGAGTTGCTTCCCCCACACACATGCAGTTTTTCTATTACAAATAATACTGCAATCAATATGCATGTGTATGACTTTTTCGGCATATGTAGCAAGAATTGGTTCTTCAGGAGAGCTACTGAATACTGGCAAATCATTGGATCATGGTTATGAGCTTTTTAAGTTACGTATATATTTAAAATGGGAGAAGGGCATGGCAATCCACTCCTAAGGCAATCCCGAAACAAACTGCCATTGAAAACCCTATGAAAATCGCTATGAGTTGGATACAACTCGACCACACCTAACAACAACAATATATTTAAAAATATCCATACATGTATATATATTTGGTGCTGAGGACTGAACCCAAGGCCTATTCATGCTAATCAAGTGCTCTGCCACTGAGAAACACCCCCAGCCCATATTATTATTTTTGATGAAAATCATTGGACATTTTTACTCTTAACAGTTACTTCTATATTGTCTTCTAAATTGGGTGGTAGTACTTCTAAATTGGGTGGCCAGGTGTGGTAGTACTCACTTGTAATCCCAGTACTCAGGAGGCTGAGGCAGGAAGATCATGAGCTTGAGGCCAGCCTGGGCTACATGGTGAGTTCCAGGCCAACTTGGGCAACATAATGAAACCATGTCTCAAAAAAACAAGGAAAAAAAGTGGCTGAACAATTAACACAGTTGTTGCTATGGGTGTTTTCAATATTGAGTCCAACTCTCTCCTCTAATACTCAGGAAGGCAAGTGTATCTTAGGAGACCCACTTCTTGCCTAAAGCATAAATGTGTTTGTATGAAAAAGGGAGGTTAAGAGTTCAGTGAACCAAATGGCTTGTCATTGAGTGCTGCCAATATCTCCCACCTCTGCTTCTCTTCCTCACTGGATCACCAAGAACAGGCTCAGATAGTGTGGTGACAAGGGCATTATCGCAAGCACGGGAGATGCCTTTATTCCTGGATGTTCTTGGCAACCTAGCGTAGACCCTATGAGAGCCATTGCCTTAACCATTCCAGATGGGGTGATTCACCAATTCCACTGAAGCCAGATTCCTGGGAGTAACAAGAATAGCAGCTAATATATTGAGTGCATATTATGAGCTGAGCACTATTCTAGGTGGGTAACAGGTATTCACTCATTTACTCCTTTTATTTATTTATTTTTATTTACTTTTTTCTTTTAGACAAGGTCCCATTATATAACCCGGGTTGGGCTCAAATTCGCAATTTCCCTGCCTGTCTCTCAAGTGTTGGGATTACAGAACAATCTTATGGGGTAAGTACAATTATTATTGCTGTTTACAAATCTCTTCTTCTGCTTCTGCTGCTTCTTCTTCTTCTTCTTCTTCTCCTTCTCCTTCTCCTCCTCCTTCTCCTTCTCCTCCGCCCCCCCCCCCCTCCCTTCCCCCTTCCCCTCGTCCTCCTTCTTCTTGGAGTTGAAGATAGAACCTAGGATGCCACACTTAACCCCTGGCCCTGTTTATATACTTTTTTTTTTTTTCCTGTACTGGGGGTTGAACCCAAGACCTCATGCATGCTTTTTACAAGTGCTCTACCTCCAGCCCATTTTTTACTTTTCATTTTGAGACAGGGTCTCACTAAATTATGCAGGCTGCCTCTGGCCTCAAACTTGCGATCGTACTGTCTCAGCCTTCTGAGTCACTGGGATTACAGTCTTGTGCCACTGTACCTGGCTCTTCTTCTTCTCCTCCTTCTCCTCTTCTCCTTCTCCTTCTTCTTCTTTTTAGTGGTGCTTTTTTTTTTTTTGTGGTACCAGGGGTTGAACCCAGGGCCTCGCGCTTGCATGCTCTGCAAGTGCTGAACCACTGAGCTTCACCCCCAGCCCATTTTTTCAGTTTTTGAGACAGGGTCTCACTAAATTGTGCAGCCTTCCTCTGGTCTTGAACTTGTGATCCTCCCGCCTCTGCCTCCCAAACCGCTGGGATTACAGGCATGCGCCACCACGCCCGGCACTTAGTGGTGCTTATTGAACTCAGGGCCTTGCACATGCTAAACAAACACTCTGCTACTGGGCCACGCACCCCATCTGTGGTTTGTTGTTTTCTTTTTTAAGCACAGGGTGTAATCTGCCATATTTGGATTGACTCTCCAATAGACTGGGCAGAGCCTGTTCTCTTCACCATCATACTCCATTTTCATAAGGCTACCTTAGACATCCAATTCGAAGGGAAGAAACACATTTTGCACTTCTCTGCCTCTTATAGCCCAGTTCACCCTTCAGCTCCTTCCCTACCTACTGGACTACCACTATAACCTCACCTCCCTTCACCTGCCGCCACTCTCCCATCCAATCTGCTTCCTCCTCCACCCCTGCAGACATTTAAGTGGTTATTTTAAACTTATAAAAGTATTTTCAATTAAGGAAAAATTGTAAAATATAGAGAAGTAGAAGGAAAAGGAAAAAAATTCAACCCACCCATTGTTTTAGAAACCACCAACACCATCTCTATTACTAAGATTTTGATAATGTGTTCTTCAAACTTTGTTTTTCATTTTTTCTTTTTTTGGGACAGGGTTTTTCTATATAGCCACAGCTGGCCTCAAACTTGCACTCCTGGTTCAACCTCCTGACTTTGGAGGTTACAGGTGTGTACATCACACCTGCCCTCTCTGCCACCCTTTTTTAAAAAATATATATGAGGGATTTATTTATTTATTTACATACTCATTTTTCCTTTTTGAGGTACTGTGGGGCTGAGCCCAGGGCACACTTTGTAAGTGCTCTACCACTGAGCTGCATTCCCAGCCCCTCTTTTATTTTTTATCTTGAAACAGAGCCTCACTAAATTACACAGGCTGCCTCTGGCCTTGAACTTGTGATCCTCCTGGCTCTACATCCTGAGTTGCTGGGATGACAGGTGTGTGCCACCACGCCTGGTTCTTCTTTTTGGCTTTTTGAGACAGGGTCTCATTGTGTAGCCTAGGGTGGCCTCAAATTTGCATTGATCCTCCTGCCTCTGACTTCCCAGTGCTGGGATAATACGGGTGCCACCAAGCCCAGTTTACATGAGGCTTTTTTAAATAAATGAAGGTTTTTTCTTTCATACATGAGTTTAAAAACAACAACAACAACAAAACACTTGACCCTAAACCAAGCGCAGTGGTACATGGTTGTTAATCCCAGCAATTTAGGAGGCCGAAACAGGAGCATTGTAAGTTCAAGGCCAGAGGCAGCGTGTGTAGTTTAGCAAGACCCTGTCTCAAAATAACAAGTAAAAAATTGATCGGGGGTGCAGTTCAGTGCTAGAGTGCTTGTAAAGCAAGTGTGAGGCCCTGGGTTCAACCTCCAAGTAAAAACAAACAAACAAACAAGCAAATACCTGACTCTAATCATATCTAAGATTTTGGTGACGATTATCTCATGGGCATTTTTCATGCTATTAAACATAGTGTTATCAGTAGGAAGTTGAGCTCTGATCATAGTAGTTTACTGCTCAAAAATTTCTACTAGCTTCCTCTGTGGCTAAGAAATACATTTTAAATTCTTGGGTTTGGCATTCAAGACCCTTTACAATCTAGTGTTTTTCTCCCCTCTTCCATATACTGGCCTCTGCCCCAATACACATTCTTACTTTATGGGATCACCATTGCCTGAACACTTCCTGTACTTTTTCTACACTTCCTGGACTTCTGCTGCCACACATGTTCTTGATTTGAGAAGACACATGCAATTTTGAGTGGTCTGTGCTTAAATGGAACTCTGATTTCCCTCCTAAATCTATTTCCACCCCCTACCCCAAGCCCAAGCTCCATTATCATTAGTTCTGGGCAAAATTCTTGGCTTCATTTTTGACTTCTCTCTTTTTCATATGCCCCATATCCAATCCATCAGCAACTCCAATGAGGTTTACCTTGGAATACTGGTCATGAATCTACTTTTTATTGTCTGAACCATGATTTCGTATATCCAAATAGCCTGTATTTCTCAACCATGCTAACATAACAGCCTACACTTGGGTCTCCCAGCTTCACTCTGGCTTCCATGGAGGCTGATTCCAGTACAGAGAAGGACTCTTTAATATTTATTTATTTATTCATTTATTCATTCATTTATTTATACTTGTTTTTTCTTTTCTTTTCTTTTCTTTTTTTTTTTTTTTTTTGTGGTATAGGGGTTGAATCCAGGGCCTTGCACTTACATGCTCTGCAAGTGCTGGACCACTGAGCTACACACCCTCAGCCCATTTTTTCTTTTTAGTTTTTGAGACAGGGTCTCGCTACATTATGCAGACTGCCTCTGGTCTTGAACTTGCGATCCTCCTGCCTCCGCCTCCGGAGCTGCTGGGATTATAGGTGTGCGCCACCACACCTGGCTCATTTATTTATATTTTTGAGACAGACTCTTGCTATATATCCCAAATTGGCCTGGAAGTTACTATGTTGCCCAGCCAGGCCTTGAATTCATGAAGATCCTCCTGCCTCAGCCTCCCAATTGCTGGGATTACAGGCTTGAGCTATCATGCCCAGTTTGAGAAGGACTCTTTTATTATTTATTTATTTATTTATTTAGTGGGAAAAGGGGGGTTGAACGTAGGGCCTCATGCCTGCTTCTGCAAGAGCTCTATTGCTGAGCTGCACCCCCAATCCATTTTTCATTTCTCATTTTCTGAGTCAGTGTCTCTCTAAATTACACAGGCTGCCTCTCTAAGTAGCCCTAGTCAGTCCAATTAATATGGCATCATCACACCTAGGCAATGGCTCTCTGCCACACCCTCCTTTCTTCATATTTTTTTCCACTGTCAGACATCGTATTGCACATTTATTTGCTTGTGGTCTGACTTCCCCATCAGAACACAAGCTCTCCGCAGGTAGAAAGTTTGTCTTTGCCCTGCTGTCTTCAGTATTGAGAATCATGCACAGTGAGGAGAAAGTTCTTGAAAAACATCAGTTAAATAAATGAATCAATGTTCAAACCATGGACCCATAATGCGTAGGGCCCAAAACTGCTGGAAGGAGCCACTAGTAATCAAGCTGGCCACATCTCAGCAAGTCACCAGAAATAATGCCCTATGCTGCCTGTTCCCTAGCTATTCCCCTCTCATTCTCTTTTCCCATTGAACCAGGGTGCAAATGTAATGTATTTCTGGAAGACAACTGGACAATAAGTATCAAATACTTTTTTAAAAATACTCATATTCTCCTAGGAATCTAGTCTTAGGAAACCAGAGAAAAATACAACTATTTACATATACTTGGATAATCACCACAAGATTTTCGTTTTGTTTTTGAGATAGAATCTTGCTATGGTCCAGGATGCCCTTGATCCTCCTGCTTCTGCTTCCTCCAGCGCAGAAATTACAAAGTTGCATGAATGCACCAGCTCCACTCAAGATTATACAGAATTTATCAGGCTTGGTAGTGCATGCCTGTAATCCCAGCAACCTGAGAGGTAGAGGCAAGAGGATTGCAGGTTCGAGGCCAGAGACAGCCTGGGTAATTTATCAAGACCCTGTCCCAAGATAAAAAGTTGGGCTGAGGGTGCAGCACAGTGGCAGAACACTTGCAAAGCATGTACAAGACCCTGGGTTTGACCCCTAGTTCTGCCAAATAATTAATAATAATAATAATAATAATAATAAACAGAACTTTTAGAGATATGGAGAAATGCTCACTATAGTAATAGGAGGGAGGCAGGGAGAGAGGGCGGTGGGAGGGAGGGAAGGAAGAAAGAAGGAAGAAAGGAAGAAAGGAAGAAAAGAAGGAAGGAAGGAAGGAAAAGGTTGAGTAGAGATAAATAGTTAAGATGATTAAACAACAAGATCCCCAAAGCACCTGAGTGGAGATGATCCCTCCTATGTTCATGTGTCCCCAACATATCTGTCAGTTTGCCATACTGTAGAGGCTTGTGTGTTGCTGTGGTGTTGAAAGCTATACTACCGATATTACAAGATACCAGCAGGGTCACCCATGGTGGACAGGTTTCAGCTGAGCTTCTAGACTAAGACAGACTAGGGAAAAGGACCTGGCAGCCCACTCCTGAAACAATTAGCCATTGAAAACCCTATGAATAGCAGAGAAATACTGTCAGATATAGTGTCAGAAAATGAGCCCCCCAGGATGGAAGGCACGCAAAAGACAACTGGGAAAGAGTTGCCTCCTCAAAGTAGAGTCAACCTTAATGACAGGAATGGAGTAAAGATCCAGGGATCTCCATTTGCTGATGTGGTATGCCTCAAAACAAGGAGGAAAAACTGTAAATATCCATTAATAATTGGAACATGGAATGTACATAGTATGTGTCTAGGAAAATTAGAAATCATCAAAAGGGAAATGGAGCACATAAACATCAACATTCTAGGCTCCTGATGGGAGCTAAAATGGACTGGCAGCGGCCATTTTAAATCTGATAATTATATGGTCTACTATGCTGGGAATGACAGATTAAAGAGAAATAGGGTTGCATTTATCATGAAAAAGGCATCTCAAGATCTGTCCCAAAGTACAATGCTGTCAGTAATACAATAATATCCATATGGCTACAAGGCAGGCCAGGGGCTGGGATTTAGCTCAGTGGGTAAAGCGCTGCGGTGCAGTCCCTGAGGTCCTGAGTTCAATTCCCAGCACCACAAAAATGGGAGAAGGGCCTGGCAATCCACTCCCAAGGCAATCCCGAAACAGTCAGCCATCGAAAACCCTATGAGCGTTGCTATGAGTCGGATACCGACTCGACGGCACCTAACATAACATCAACAAGGAAGGCTGGGCTGGGATTTAGCTCAGTTGGTAGAGCACTGCTCTGCAGTCTCTGAGATCCTGAGTTTGATTCCCAGCACCCCAAAATGGGTGAAGGACGTGGCAACCCACTCCCAAGGCAATCCTGAAACAATCAGTCATCGAAAACCCTATAAGGGTTGCTATGAGTCAGACTTGACTCGACGGCACCTAACAACAACGACGACAAGGAAGGCCAGTTATATGACTGTCAAATTTATGAACCCACCATTAAGGCAAGGCTACAAATGAAGATAGGGAAGATTTTTCCCAGCTTCTACAATATGAAATCGATCAAACATGCAATCAGGATGTACTGATAATTACTGGTGACTGGAATGCAAAAGTTGGAAACAAGATGGTTCAGTAGTTGGAAAATATGGCTTCGGTGACAGAAACAATGCTGGAGATCACATGATAGAATTTTGTCAGACCAATGATCTTTACAAATACATTTTTTCACCAAAATAAATGGCAACTATACATATGGAAGTCACCAGATAGAACATACAGGAACCAGATTGACTACATTTGTGGAAAGAGATGATGAATCACAATATCAAATGTCAAAACAAGATCAGGGGCTGATTGTGGATCAGATCATCAACTGCTTATATGTAGGTTCAAACTGAAACTGAAGAAAATTAGAACAAGTGTGTGAGAGCCAAGGTATGACCCTGAGTATATCCCACCTGAGTTCACAGACCACCTCAAGAGCAGTGTTTGATGCATTAGACACTAATGATAGAAGACCAGAAGAGTTGTGAAAACTGGACATTGAATAAGTGAGCAGGAGAAGAATTGATGCTTTTGAATTATGGTCCAGGAGACAAATACTGTATATACCATGGACTGCCAAAAGAACCAACAGATCTGCCCTAAAAGTAGTGCAACCAGAGTGCTCCTTGGAAGCAAGAATGGCTAGACTGTGTCTTAGGTATTTTGGACATGTTGTCAGGAGGGATCAATCCCTGGAGAAGAACATCATGTTTGGGAGAGTGGCAGGTCAATTGAAAAAAGGAAGACCTTTAACTAGATGGATTGACATAGTATCTGCAGCAATGAGCTTAAACATAAAAAAGATAATGTACCTGGTACAGAGCTGGAGAGTGTTTCTTTCTGTTGTACATAGGGTCACTATGAGTCAGACCCAACTCAATGGCACCTAAGAACAACAATATGTTCATGTATTGGGCTGGGGTTTAGCTCAGTTGGTAGAGCACCACTCTGCACTCTCTGAGGCCCTGAGTTTGATCCCTAGCACCACAAAAATGGGAGAAGGACCTGGCAACCCAATCTTCAAAAATCCTAAAACAATCAGCCATTAAAAACCCTATGAATAGCAGAGGCATGATATAGTGCCAATAATGGCAGAGTGTCAAGGAGTGTTTCATTCTGTTGTATAGAGGGGTTGCTATGAGTTGAACCTAACTTGATGGCATCTAACAACAAGTATCAATGCATGGTGGAGGTTGGGGAGCAGTTACATATTTTGTTTGTGCTTGCTGCCTGACACCTGTGATTTGTGCACTTGGGTGTTTTTTGTTTTGTTTTGTTTTGTTTTGTTTTTTCTTCCAGTACTAGAAGGTTTAACCTAGGTTCTCACACCTGCTAGGCAAGTGCCCTATCACTGAGCTGCACCCCCAGAACCCCCCTCCTAAATTATATTTTATTTTGAGACAAGGTCTCACTAAGTTGCACAGGCTGCCTCTGGCCTCAAATGCCCTATCCTCCTGCCTCAGCCTCCCGAGTCACTGGGACGACAAGCATAAGCCACAGCGCCCAGATGTGTACCTATTTTATACTCAGAAGGAAATCCTCTAAAATCTTAAGAATGGATAAAAAAACTATGGTATATATACACAATGGAATACTATTCAGCAATCAAGAAAAATGAAATAGGGTCATTCGCAGCAAAATGGATGGAATTAGAGAAAATTATTTTAAGTGAACGAACACAAGCTCAGAAAGAGAAACAACACATGTTCTCACTCATATGAGAGAGCTGACTCAAAATTACAAGAAGGAA
>VMDO01006957.1:66095-95436 GCA_007922755.1 Pedetes capensis | reverse complement strand
GCCTATTTTTGTGCCAGTACCAAGCTGTTTTTGCAACCACTGCCTTGTAGTAAAGTTTGAAGTCAGGGATTGTGATTCCCCCTGCATTAGATTTGCAGCTTAAAAGTGTTTTGGCTATACGTGGTCTTTTGTGGTTCCATATGAATTTTTGGATCATTTTTTCTATTTCTGTAAAGTCAGTCAGTGGAATTTTAATGGGCATTGCATTAAATCTATAGATTGCTTTTGGTAGGATAGCCATTTTTACAATATTAATTCTCCCTATCCAGGAGCAGTGAAGGTCTTTCCATTTTTTAATGTCCTCTGCTATTTCTTTCTTTAATGTTTTGAAATTTTCCTTGTAGAGATCTGAAGGGTCTTTGGTTAGATTGATTCCAAGGTATTTAATTTTCTGGTGGGTTATCATGAATGGTATCTTTCCTGAAATTTCCTTCTCTTCTTGTTTGGAATTGGTATAAAGAAAGGCTATTGATTTTTGTATGTTAATTTCGTAGCCTGCAACTTTGCTGAAGGAGTTAATTAGATCCAGAAGTTTTTTGATTGAGGTTTTGGGGTCTTTCAGGTATAAAATCATATCACCAATTTCTTTTTCTTGTACAAAACTCACTCAAGCAACCTAAGTAAGGAAGCAACTAGTGAATGGGAATCAAACATGGAACAAATCTCTAGCTTTAAAAAAACCCCAAGAGCTCTATGAAGATTCACATTTTTATAAGATGTTTTAGTCTTCAGAACTCCATAAGAGCAAGGACTATAAACTTAATAAATGGCTGTGATTAGAAAGATGGGAATAACAACCGACATTAATGATGTTCTTCAGTGAGCTGAAAATATCCAGCTAAAATATTTTTATGGATTGATCAATACTTCAAACATAATATCTTCGGGTCATAAGGATTTGAGATTTGAGCATAAGTAACTTTTCCAAGGGCTGGGTTTAGCTCAGTTGGTAGACTGCTGCACTACACTGTCTGAGGACCAGGGTTCAATCCCCAGCACCACAAAATCAGGAGAAGGATGTGGCAATCCACTCCCAAAGCAATCGTGAAACAATCAGCCATTGAAAACCCTATGAGGGTCACTACAAGTCAGACGGGACTCGACAGCACCTAACAACAACAACTTGTTCAAAGTCACACATCTGTAATTTCAAACTCAGGTCTTAAATTCTAACACAGTTTTGTAAAGTTCATATTCTTAAACCCTGTGGATACTAAGACTCACTTTGATTGGGCTAGTTCTAATAAATCCATCATGAGCAGACTTGTCATGACAGGGCAATAATATAACTATGGTTAATAAAATGGTTTGCTCCACATGCCCTACCTTTGGACCATTTTTCTTTCCTTCTTCTTTCCCCACTCCCAGTCAGGTTAAATCCATAGGAATGGGAATCTAAAAAGCCCTATTAGATATGTCAGACTGGGGCTAGGGGAAGAAAGTCAATTAAAACATTTGTTAAACCCCTTCTATGTCCTTTTATTTTATAGGAGAATGCAGATTTCCATGTATAGTTTTGTGAACTGAGTCCTATGCCACTGTAAAGCATAGTGAAATATAGACTCTAACAGAATAGCCACAGACTTCAGTGAACTGGTGCTTAGAAAATCAATGGTTTCAAATTCTTCTTGTCCATTTTAGTTTCACACATGCTAACAGAATGCATACAGATTTTAGTGTACTTGTGCTTAGAAAATAAAAGATCTCAAATTCTTCTTGTCCATTTTAGTTTCACATATGCATCAAGGTTACAAGTTATACTAGTTAACAGAGAAAGGGGGTGAAGGGAAGTTTCATGCAATCTTAATTTTTTAAATGTTAAGCACGAGTATATGTTATTTTCCAAATACTTCCAAGGGCATTTTCTTAGAATCATGAGAGCAAGCAAGTGACCTACTTACAGCAAAAACTGCTCCAGGTTAGAAAGGATGGGAAGTCAAGTGCATCCTGGAAACCACAGCATTTGGTCTTGTTTTATGCTTCATCTATCAATCTGTTGTTCCAGGAATTGAGAGTTAACATTTCAACTACTGTTTTTTCTACTTTGGCTAAAGAGTTGACATCTTTGTTACTCTTAGCCAATCCTTCCTGCCTCCTCCTCCATTTAAAAAAATCATTTGGAGGAGCCAGGTGCAGGGGCACACACCTGTAATCCCAGCAACTCAGGAGGTAGAGGCAGCCTGAATAACTTAGAAAGACCTTGTCTCAAAATTAAAATAAAAAATGGGCTGCGGGTGCAGCCCAGCTGTGGAGCACTTGCAAAGTATGTGCAAGGACCTGGGTTCAACCCTCAAACATAGCAAAAAAAATCATTTGGAGGGGTATTTATGAGGGCCTCAAATGAATCCTAAGGTGTTCACTCTTTCATCTATTGCCAGTAGGGCTGCAATAAGGATAAACATCTTTTTGAAGCAATTTTCTGTTTTTGATCAATCATAGTTCTACCCACAGATAGTATCATTTGAAATATATATATATATATATATATATATATATATATGTATTTTTTTTCCTTGAGGTACTGGGGGTTGAACCCAGTGCCTTGCACTTGCATGCTCTGCAAGTGCTGGACCACTGAGCTGCACCTCCAGCCCATTTTTTTACTTTTTTTTTGAGACAGGGTCTTGCTAAGTTACGCCGACTGCCTCTGGTCTCAAATTTACGATCCTTCTGCCTCTGCCTCCTGAGCCACTGGGATTACAGGTGTGGCCACCATGCCTGGCTTGAACTGTATATTTTGAGTACTACATGAAAGACGAACAACAAACTATCATAGATTTTAAATAAATATCTATGTTCTAGAAAATAGTTTTTGATAGCAGATGCTATAAAAAACATATAGTTGACAGTACTGCATGAGAAAAAGGGTTATGGTAGAAATGTAAGATTATCTGTGGATTAGTGCAAGTCTGATAACATGAGAAAATCTCATAATTTATTTTATATACACCTATTTTAAATTATGTGTAAAGTTTTTTTAAAAAAATTAAAGGCATGAAAGTAGATTTACAATACCTTTTTTGAACTTTGCTGTTGTCTTTTAGCACTCTGTGCTTTTTATAGAATGGAGCTATCAATTCATCTTTCCCTTCTTCCAGTCTGTTGAAATTTTAATTTTCCTTATGTTTGCCTTAATTCTCTCTTATTGTCTTTTAGAACTCAAGTACTTAATCTTGGTCTTTCTTAGTCCTCTTATGGCTTCAGGTACAGTTTCATATTCTTGCTTTATTTTTCTTCCTCTAGCCATTCTATGTAATTTACCTTGTCAAAATAATAATTAAGATTACTCTTTTCTGAACAAACATTTTTAAAAAAATCAAGATTACCAAGTAACTATTACACTGACTGCTATATAATATCAACTGCTATATAATTTCATCAATTTGTTGAAGTTCTACTCTTTCTAAATCATTGTCAACTGAATTCTTTCCAATGAGTAATGAACAGAGTTGGGTTTATTGTGTTCATTTATTTACCCAAGATTTCAGATGCTTTTTCTTTCAAACGGATTATACTCCAAATGTTATCATGAGGCCTCCTGATTTATTTTCTTAATGTTTCTCAGCTTGCTTACTGGTTCAGAGGACCAGAAAGGGCTTTTAGGCTGGAGTGGTAGAGATTTTTGCAGAAATATATCTATAGCCTTTCTCACTAGGGCCATGCTTCTTAAAGTATGGTCCAAAACCATCTTTACCTGAACCATATCATATGTTTGTCTGTTTGTTTACTGATTGATGGGCTTAAACAACAAATTTATTTCTTACAGTTCTGGAGGCTGGAAAGTGCAACAACAGGGAGTTGAAAGATTCTGTGACTGACAATGGTCCTCTATCTGGATTGCAGAAACATGTCTTCTGATTGTATCCTCACACGGCAGACATCTCAGATGTTTAGTAAAGATGCAGATTCCTGGGCTAAAACCTACAGCAGCTGGATGTAAGCCTCTGAGGTTAAGAACCAGTAATCTGCATTGTGCGAAGTTGTCCAAGGGAATCTATACACAATGCCATTTGAGAACACCTAATCTAAGGGATCCCTTTCTCCCACAAGGTATCCAGAGTATTGATCCTGGCTGCAAGACAAACTAACCATTCCTACCTATTAACAAAAGCTGAAAATCTGGTACTATGGGGGAGAATTGCCATAACTGTTTGAAGTGCTATTGGTATAAATACAAAAATAAAACCTTTCTATAATAATTAAAATAATTATTCTTAACCCTGATTTTAAAGAAGAGGGAAAGACCTCTTTTGAAAAAGAGGGAAAGCTGGGCATGGTGGGGCACCCCTGTAATCCCAGCAGCTCAGGAGGTAGAGGCAGGAGGATCGCAAGTTTGAGACCAGAGGCAGTCTGGGTAACTTAGCAAGACCCTGTCTCAAAAAAAAGTAAAAAAAAAAAAAAAAATGGGCTGGGGGTGCAGCTCAGTGGTCCAGCACTTGCAAAGCCTATAGGCGCGAGGTCCTGGGGTCAACTCCTAGTGCCACAAAAACAAAACAAAACAAAAAGAAAAAGAGGGAAAGAATACAGTAAAAAAGTTATAATTTTCTGATTAATATTATACATAATGAATTATTTATTGAGCACCAACTGTAGGACAAATATGGTATTTTGTGTTGCCAAGAATTATATAAAACAATCCTGGGATGGAAAGCATATGTTCACTCCACTCTATTCTGGAACAACCTAGTTGATTTAATGATTGCTAAAAGTGAAGGTGCATAGTATGTTGAAAGGCAGTAATCTAATGTCTTGGGCACAGATATAAGAAGTTTTGTAAAGATTTGCTAAATGAAAACATTAGGCCCCAAAGTTACAGGCAAACCACTGGAAAGGGAATGAGTAGCACCATTTGTTTTGGAGCATGTAGATTCTTTGTGGTCATTCTTCATTACTTTATCAGCAGTTTCCTTTGCTGTGCAATCATTCCTCAGCTATTAGGTAGATGAACTGAGGTTAGCTATAACCATATTAGGAGCTCCAGCTCATTGTAGGATTCATTTAAGATATCTATAATAGGGTGACCTTTTCTTTTTTTGACAGGGTTTTGCTGTATAGCCCAGGCTGTCCTCAAACTATCCTCCTGCCTCAGCCTCCTGAGTGCTGGGATTACAGACTTGCACTGCCAGGCCCAGTGACCAATTCCTCATGATTTGCCTAAGGCTTTTCTCTGTTTTAGTACTGAAAGTTTTACATCAGAGAAACACCCTTAATATCAAGCAAACTGGATGGGTTGATCCTTGGAGTAAGGTAGATTAAGGTGCTTCACTTACCTAGTTTCACATAGTAATAGTGGAAATCCATTTCTTACTGATAGGTAGAATTACTCTTGTTGTTGTTAGGTGCCATTGAGTCAAGTCTGACTGAGCACCCTCATGGGGTTTTCAATGGCTGATTATTTTTCATGATTGCTTCAGGAGTGGACTGCCACATCCTTCTCCCATTTTTGCAGTGCTGGGGTTCGAACCTAGGGCCGAAGAAAGTGCAGAGAAGCACTCTACTAACTGAGATAAACCCCAGCCCACAAGATTATTCTAGTGGGCCAAAAATCTAAAACTCTTTCCTTCTCTAACTTCTCTCTTTTAGTTCTGTCAAATCTTGTCCCCTTGAGTCTCCTTAGCAAGGACTCAGCTAGCATTCATCCCAGAGACCCAGTGGAGAGTCTCTCCCAAGACGGCTGAGCAGTGATGGTCTCTGGTGGGGTTTTGTTCGTTATTGTGTGGTCTCATAATCTTGTTCTTGTCAAAGGTCTATCCCTTCCTTTCTAAATAATCTGTAGTACTTTGAAACCTATCTTCACTTTATTTATTTATTTATTTATTTATAGACAGGGTCTCACTATGTAGCCCATGCTGGTCTTGCAATCTTCAGCCTCAACCTCCTGAGTGCTAGGATTACAGCTGTGTACCATCATGCCTGGCTTCATGTTCTCTTAAATTAAATTATGAATGTAAAGACACAAAGTCTTACCAACAAAAGTATGGATGTAATACGTGAGCCACTTTATAGCATTAAATTGCGTTCTATTCTTGTCAATGAACTTAATCATATTTTTTCTTTTCTTTTAATTTTTTTTGTTGTTGTGCTTTGGTTTTTATGAGACAAAGTCTTGCTATGCAGCCCAAGCTGACCTGGAACTCTCTGTGTAGCTCAGAGTAACCTCAAACTCATGTCAATCTTCCTGCCTCAGCCTCCTGAAAGCAGGGATTAAAACTGTGCATAAAGACACTGGGTATTAATCATAATTTGTAAGCATACTTATATCTCTTTCATCCCATCCTTATCCTTCAAAGCCTTGTGATTTTGTTATTTCATGGTTTTATCTCATTCAACTAGATTTTAAAATTTAACTTGTATAATATTACTATGTCAAAGAGAACATGCTAAGTGTAGAATGTGAATTACACAGTTCTAGGTTCTAATGGAATTGCACCACTTATTAGTAGGTGCGTGAATTTAGGAGCTTATCTCTAAACTTTAAGCTTTAAAATTTGCTCTATAAAAATTAATAATACTAATAGAATGGCTTCTGTAAGACATTTTAAAAGTTTAGGTATATGTAAAGTACCTAGCATACTGCCTGATCGCTAGTAGATATGCACTAAATCTTAAGAATTATCCACACTACAGTATCACAAGTTTTAACATTGGTAGTAGCATTGATTAATTCAACAGACTACAGAATTCGTTAGTTGTCAAAGATGATCTCTAAAGCAGACACAAACTGTCTTCCCAAGGAAGATACCGACTGGGAACTGTCTCATTATTTCAGAGTCTCGGGGCCTCTGTCTGAAGAGGTTTCTTACATTCGGGAACAGTGTCTACTCATCTCGCTCCCTCGCCGTCTGCGAATTCGGAAGGCTCTAGCTTTCAGGTTTGCTCCCTTGTGACCTCGTGTCATACTCATTCTGGAAAGAGGAAAGGCTAAAAGAAAAAGAGAAACCATCAAAATGCAAAACCTGTTACCAGATGCTCTATTGGATTGCAATTGCCAGGCCTGCCTGCGTGAGCTACTAAGTCTTTTCTCTGAGGGATTTTCAGGCGCCACCCCCAGGTGTTAGTACAGAGATGCCCGAGGAGGATGGGTTCACCCTAGAAACCGAAAGGCAGATGGTGAGTGGTGACGAAGCGCGTTTGCGCTTTGGCTAACGTACAGAGCAGCAGCACAAAGATTCGCACAAGGGGTGGAGAGTCAGAATCAAGGTGGAGTCGGGAGAATTTCTTTGCACTCTCTCGGGGCTCCCCAATTTGTCAAGGTTGCACCTAGCTCGCCAGTGGGACAGGAACTTTTATGTGATAAGCGCCATCTCCAATCTCTGAACCTCAGCAGCTAAACTCAGAGCCTTGACAAGTGCTGCTTGCAAACACATTGCGGAAAACTTCAGCTAAGCAGATGGCAGATAAAACACCAAAAGCGCGAGTCACGCCCCGCTGCCATCTCTTAACATTCAGAATGCTCCAGTTCTTGGCCGGCAGTCGCGGATCGCGCATGCTCTGCGTAGGGGGCGGGCCGTGGCTCCGGCCGGAAGCGCTCTCTCCCAGGCGGCATTTCCTTCCTGTGTGATCCTGGAAGAGGGTTCTTGCTGCCGCTGTTTCGGCCTCGAGGTGAGTAGCGGTTCCCACCGGCTCTGGATAGACGGGACCAGGGTCCCTTTGAACCTTAGGGACCAACTCAGATCTGGGTAGCCCAACCCGGAAGGTCACCTCCCCCGCTTCCCCTGGCACCTCAATGCTGCCCCCCAGCGAGCCGCTCTGGTATCCAGAGGATTAACCTCCAAGGGCGTCCGGGGCCTCGCCTTGGCTTTCTGCCTGGCCTGAGCCCTTAGGTCTCCGTTGGCGCTATCAAGACTAGTGCCATTCCCAAGGGAATCTCAGTAGGCAGCCTGTGGAGGCTTGGGGTAGTCCCGGACCTCAGGACCAGTCTCATAGGCATTGGCTGCGGGAATGAGTCGGGTCTGATTGTTGTACTGGTGCTTCCACCACTTTGTGCAAAAGTGGAGGTGGTTCTTCCTAGCCGGACACGTTTTCACGGAGGATGTTGATGTTAATAATAACCTGTCCTCTGTGTGAAGGTTGGCAGGCCTTCTTTGTCATAGGCTGTGTTCCTACGGCCTTGGTGTCTACAGAACTGGGACTCTTGAGTTTGAGAACGCCTTCGTTAATCACTGCAGTGACTTAAGAGAGAATACTACAGTGTGAAGGTTATTCTTGGCTTCTTAATGTTATCAATAAATTGCTCGTAGGTAAGGTAGTATGATTTCAAAGTTTTCCACCCTGAAATGGAGACCTTAAAATGAAACTATCTGGTGTCATTTTTGCCTAACAGATAATTCTATTATATTTAATTGTACCCAGCGCTGTCTGTACATGTACCTATTCATAATTTTATTGTAACTAGTGTTTATACAAGATTTAAATACATTCCCTCCTGTTTTGTGCACTTGGAGCTTCTATTACATACTCTATTGTAGGGATATTGTTGCTCTAACAGTCTTACATTGCAGATATGTCATTGTTATATGAATGACAGATGAGTGTACACCTCATTTATGGATACTGTGCAAAGTATTTTCAGTTGCAGTCTACAAAGCAAGAAGTTTCAGTTTCATTTCAGGATTTTGAAGTCATTTAAAATGTTTTAGAAGTGGTGGTGTTAGTCCTAAACCCATACTGTATTAGTTAATAATCTTGGAATAGGAAAATACATAAACAAGGGTTTTGCATCTTGACCTTACTTATAGGATTAAAAATTGCTACTATCTTGATGACTTTGGGATGTGCTTTGGTAACAGACCTAATTTGTTCATGTAGTTCAATGAATATCCATTAGATGGCAATTTTATTACCACAACTCAAACTTTGTGTGTGTGTGTGTGTGTGTGTGTGTGTGTGTGTGTGTGAGAGAGAGAGAGAGAGAGAGAGAGAGAGAGAGTGCAAGATGTGGGGGGGGGAGAGAGAGTGTGTGTATGTGTGTGTGTGTGAGTCTTGCTATGTAGCTCAGGCTAGCCTTGAACTCTCTCTGTAGCCCAGGGTGGCCTGGAACTGGTGATCTTCCTGTGTTGGCCTCTCTAGTGCTGGGATTACAGGTGTGTGCCACCAGGCCTAGCTCCAACTCACACTTTAAACAAATGTAGATGTTTTATTAGAATGTCACCACTTTTTACAGATTACATTAATAAAGCCCTTATCTTGCCTGTTTGGTTATTTTCAACTATGAATAGAACCTCACATAATGATACCACACATTCCAACTGCATTTTCAAACTTCCTTGGGATAAAGACTAAAAAAGTCAGTTTCCACTTTCTATGGGAAACAGAGTGCCATGTAACCCATTCTTTGCAGTCCATGGTGATGGAAGAAAGCACACTTTGATTTGTTATATGAGGAGATTTTAGTTAGGTCCTGCTTCCTTCCAGCACCATTTTTTCCCTTATAATTAATATAACTTTATAGTACATTCCTTGAAAAATTATATCTTAATTATTTATTTAGTGTACACTGGAGACCTTATATCGATTTTCAATAACTGCTTATTGAATGAATTACTTAACATCCCTAAGGCCACGTTTTCTTCATCCAAAATGAAGACATTCAGTTAGTTAATTGTTATATTTAATTTAAATAATGTGGTTATTGTGAAATGAATGGTTCCTAGTAATAAAGAATTATACAACCTTGACTTTGGAAATCCTTCTCAGTTGCTTTGTTGGAATAGTTGATGGAAGTTTTTTCTTCAGTTGGAGTGTATCTGTTGAGCAGGTAATTTTTGAATAATCTTTGTTTTGTATGTGACCATTGTAAAGATGCATAAATCCTATTTATGAGGCTTTAAACTCTGGTTGAGTAGATATAAGTTCAATAATCATTAAAAACAAGATATTTCTTAATATGTATATTGTTGGCTGCTCTCAAGTCAATTCTGACTCATAGTGACCCTCATATGGTTTTCAATGGCTGCTTGTTTTGGGGGTTGCTTCAGGAATGGATTTCCAAGTCCTTTTCCTGTTTTTGCAGTAGGGCTAAATGAATAACATAGAGGATTAGTATGATCTGAAAAGCTTTCTGGAACAGATAAAGTTGATTTTTGAAGTTTGAGTAGAATTTGACTAATGTTAGATGAATGAGGGGAAGTGGTCCATCTAGGATACAGGGCAAATAGTAGGTTGAAGAGAAAATACAAATGGCATTTTTAGATGCCCAATGACTCTTGCTGTTGAGTTCCCACTGAAAAATGGTAAGATGTAAAGTGCTTAAGTGACTCTTTGGAGCACTTTGGAGCTAGATTGGGATAGTCACCAATGCTTGGAAATCCTGTGAAGACAAAGCTTTACGGTCTTTTGATTAGGGAGAAGAGTTATATACTCTTGCATGGGGAAGAACTATAGAAGAAGAATTTAAAAATGTAAAAAGTTGTTGGAGCTATTCCAGAGAGAAAGAAGTAGAGAGGATTTTTAACTTAGTGAGAAGAGAGACAAGTTTAGAGTTGGAAGGAATGTGAGTATCAATCTATACAGCACCTACTTTGCCTGTCACTGAGTTGTCCAATTCTGATTTCTTCCATTTTACATGAGTTCAAAATATATATTCTTTTGTTATTGTTGTTGTTTTTATCAGATAGCATTTAGCACAGCCTTGTTTATTAAGGCTTAATGGCATCATTTGAAGCTGAAATCCTAACTCCCACAGTGTGATAGTCACATCATCCTTTTAAGTTTACTTCGTGTGGTTGTTACCTTTGGGAGTGGAGTGAATGCTTGGTGTAAGCCTGGCTGTTACTGTTGCAGCTGCTCAGGGATATACTATATATGAAAGTAGGCACATCATCTCCTTTTCCCTCTATTCTTGGGTAAGTGCTGTACTTTTGTGATAGTATTCTTCATTCAAAATTTTTGGAAGTTCTCTTGCTTCATATTTAGCTAGATTGTTGGGAACAATTGTTGTTGTCACATGCCATTGAGTCATATCCGACTCATAGCGACCCTCATGGATTTTTCAGTGGCTGAGTGTTTCAGGATTGCCTCAGGAGTGGATTGCCACATCCTTCTCCCATTTTTGCAGTGCTGGGAATTGAACCTAGGACCTCAGAGATTACAGAGCGGCGCTCTACCAACTGAGCTAAATCCCAGCCCATTGGGAATAATGGAATGACTCAAAAAACTTAATGTCACTCATTAATTGAGAAAATGACAAGTTCTGAGAACCTTTGAAAGTAGGTATGAGGTAAAAGTGAGTTGGTTCACTGTTTGAATTTCACTCTCAAAAAATTATCTCGTAGCTGGGCGAGGTGGTGCACACTTGTAATCCCAGCAGCTCTGGAGGCAGAGGCAGGAGGATCACAAGTTTGAGACCAGAGGTAGTCTGCGGAACTTAGTGAGACCCTGTCTCAAAAAGTAAGAAAATGGGCTGGAGGTGCAGCTCAGTGGTCCAGCACTTGCAGAGCATCCAAGCGCAAAGCCCTGGATTCAACCCCCAGTACCATCCAAAAAAAAAATTATCTGGTCTTATGCACAATAGAAGAAATTCTTACCATCATATTAGTAAAGTATTTCCTTGTCAGGTTTCTATTCTTCAGTTGGATTAATGTTAAAGTCATTATGTTTCCAGACTCTCTGAAATAGTTACTTAACGCTGAAGGAGTCACTTAAGATATTTACTGTATTTTTCAAATAAAAATTAGTTATTCTTTTACTAGATAAACCTGTTTCTAATATACTTCAGTTCCGAAGGGAAGCTTTAAAAGTGTTTGTGTACTTAACATTTAAAAATCTATTGCACCTTAAACATGAAACACTTTTTTAAAGGTAGGTAATATTTGATTTTAAGTAGAAGTTAGTTTTTCTTGCTTAGTTCAATCTACTTTATCAGTCTCCCAATTTTAATGATTTACAATTATCACCTAGTGACATTTCTCTTTGTTTTTCAAGGTTAACAGTCAAGATGGTACATGCTGAAGCCTTTTCTCGTCCCTTAAGTCGGAATGAAGTTGTTGGATTAATTTTCCGTTTAACAATATTTGGTGCAGTAACATACTTTACTATCAAATGGATGGTAGATGCAATTGATCCAACCAGAAAGCAGAAAGTGGAAGCTCAGAAACAGGTATGATTGAAGTGTTTGAAGATTATTTTTCTTTTGGCTAGTAAATATTTTTTCCCCAAACTAAGAATATAGTAGAGTTATAAATTAATGAGAAATTCCATAAAATCTCTGAGGAAAATACATTGGAACACATTTAATATAATTATTCCTAAAAGGTTAATTTATTAATTTTTTTTTACTATATAAGCAGCTTATCCAAAGAAGAAAAATGATGAGTAAAAATATAATATTTTGTTGTAAATATCCTTATAAGAATATTTTTGTCAGCTTATAAATGAAGGAATCTAGGTAAAATTTTCAACAGACTAAACAGAAATATCTTAGTAATGATATGGATTTTGCTTTGCATGACATTTGAAATTTGATAGTGCTCACAAGCTGTCTGTCTTAAACTTAACAAACTACACTAAAATCTAAGGAATTACTGTAAAAAGTTATTAATTAATAAATTTTAGTTATTTTTAACTGCTCCCTCTTTATTAGGATGATATGTTTGGTTTGTGTTCTTCCTCAAAAAAAGTCTTAAAGAAGTCTTTCAACTTTTTCTTCCTGTTTGAGGACAAGATATTTATATTTATGGAGTTTTAGATTTGTTTTGTGAGTTGTTACCAATTCATTCAATAAACATTCATGCTGAGTGTTAAGGAAAAAGGATGAATAACTCTTGGGGTTTTTTCAAAATGCTACAGACAAGTATGGGAATTAGAGATGTAAATAAATGGCTGTTTTACAGTATTATGCATAGCTCCTAAATCAGTAAAAAATGAAAATCACAGTTTCATAAAGACTGTAGTATGTATATATCTGGAAAACAATTTGGACATTTTTGAATTTATTCCCTTAATTCAATTATAAAATAATTGATTAGAGATCTAGATTATATCATCATCCTGTTTCCATAGGCTTGGAAGTCTGACCAGTGTAAGTTTTTTAAAACCAGTAATTTGATTACGTACCTGAGTGTAACTTTCCCTGTTACCTGAATCATTAAAGTAAGTTTAATTGTCAGGTCAAGATTTGATAAGTTATGTCATTTTCAGCATTTTTTAAAGCAGGGGTATGACTTTTAAACAAAGATTTTTGTTATTTGTTTTCTTGGCTTTTAGGAACTCCTGGAGTCACATGTAGAAGATATATAGAAAGCCAAATATAGGCATTAAGTGCAACATGAATGGATCATCATCATTAGCCTTACTTGAAAACCATATGTATAGTATTGTTCTAAATATCGGGTATGTGAAGTGTCAGATACTATATCTGTCCTCATAGTGCCCATGTTAGGGAGAAAAGACTTGTCCGTGATAATATAAATTATAGTAGTAAAAGGGCATATTGTTGTTGTTGTTAGATGCCATCGAGTCACTATCCGACTCATAGCGACCCTCATAGGGTTTTCAATGGCTGACTGTTTCGGGATTGCCTTGGGAGTGGATTGCCAGGCCCTTCTCCCATTTTTGGGGTGCTGGGAATTGAACTCAGGACCTCAGAGACTGCAGCGCAGCGCTCTACCCACTGAGCCAAACCCCAGCCCCTAAAAGGGCATATGCTAGTTGAATAATGAGCAGTCTAGACAAGCCATGGCTTCTAGAGAAAGAAATAGTCACCGATAATTGAGGCAGTTAAGTATGACTTGAAAGAGCTTTGCCTCTAGGATAGGCAAGGACAATATTAAGTAGAAGGAACATGAACAGAACCATAGTAGGGTAGGAATGATAAGACTTGATAAAGGAATAGTAAATAGGTTGGAGAGGAGGGTTTATGTAATTAACTACGTAGTGGAACCTGCAGGGAGAGGTAACTACAAAATAAAAGATCCTAAATATAGTCAGGAAACAGAGCCCCACTTTTTCTTCCTTCAATCTCTTTAGTTTTTTGATGGACAGACTAAGCCTGATTTTTTAAAAAATGCCATGGCATTTGAAAAGTCCATCATCAGTTGAGAGTAAAGTGTGCTTTTTGCTTTTAGCATTATTCTATCCCACAGTAACTTATTAGTATTTAAAACATCCCAAATAAAATTGTCTTGGGATTTGCTTGGCTAAGGGCTATAGCTTTTCTGCATTCTCTTTCCCTCCCTACATCTCTGCCAGCTATTGAAATATGCTTTTGATCAGTTGACGACTACTGTATAGATGATAATAAACCATTAAATATATTTGAATAGGTGGGTAATGTGCAAAGCAATGTTTTCAGGATAATTTACCTTACAGTTGTACATAGGAGGAATTGGAGCCAGGAGAGACTAGAAGCAAGATCTATTACAGATTGTAGAGTCTCGTCAAAGAGCTAGGATAAAGGAGTGACAAAAGGAATAGAATGGATGAAATAGACTCAAACAAATGGATGCTGGCCAACTTGGTGATGTTGTGGGAAAAGAAGGTTGTCTTACAAATAAGTCAAAGATTTGTCTGAATGCTTTCATTGAAATAATAATCCTGTGATCCAGGTGATTTAGAAGTCAAGTATGGCCAGGGCGAGGGTACTCATTTAGAGAACGACTGGGAATTGAGGAATTAGAGTGCACATTGAGGGAAACCATCAAGTGTAAAGGTGAAAGAAGAAGGTATGACTTTGTGGTCAGAAAGAGAATATTGAATTGAGAAGCATAGATTTAGAAAACTTTGAGGTTACCAGATTACAGGTGGGCATCATGTTATTTTAAAGGTGATACAGTTTGAAGATGAAAGGTGGAAGGTGGCACCGTTGCATTCAAATCAGGAACAGTAACCTGGAAGTAGTTTTATGTTGGATTAAATAGGACTTTTGTAAATAATTTCTAGCTGAAACTTTAAACTGAAACTCAGTTGCCAGGTAATTTTAAAAGCAGACATTATAGAATGCCAAATTGGATGAATTAACAGTTGTAAAGCCAGAAAACCATTTTAAACTGCATTGTCAGTCATGTGGCTTTTAAAGCATATGGTTTACTGGAACTGAATCTTGAGAGTGAAGAGATGAAGTAAACAGAATTTGAGATAGGAAATCAGTAAGGAACGAGCAGTATTGTCTGGATGAGCAAGGGAAAATAGGAGTGATGAAGAAAGAAAAGTGGTAAGAAAGGGAAACTAAAGGAGGAGGAAAAACTCAGTGCAGTATTGTGTTTTATACATAAGACAGTAGAGGAGCACCATACTACAAAGCTACAAAGACATCTTACCTAATAATTTTCAGAATCACTTGGTAAAATCAGAGGGAAAAGAAGTAAGTACATTAATCCTAAAAGAAGATTGTTGTGTCCATGTGTCTAGAAAAAGGTATTCTTAGGGTGTAAGAATACACTCACGGCCAACTTAGAGTGTAATGTAAGTGTATGATACAGGTTTACACCTAATATGTAAAGATAATTTACACAAATTCTTTACTAATTCCTATTTAAATGCGTTTTCATTTTTAAAGTTGTATATTGGTGATTTCCTCTACCTACACTTAAATTGGAGCACTTTAGCTATATATAACCTTAGTGAAAGGATCAAGAGTGTCCTTGTTTCTTAACTAAGTTTAATTAGTTCACGTTTTTACACAATTAACTTAATTCCATGTGTAACTTTCTAAAATTATTCTTCTAAAAGGACAGTTAATCTTATTTATCTTTTAGACTCTGAATGAAATGAGTATTACCTTATATCCTTTTTTGCTACTCCTTTCCTCTAATTTCTCCTTCCCCATTCCAGGCAAAATATTAGTTCACTGTTTCCTACCTTACTTCTTAAGTTTTAATCACAATTATAATACTGTACATGGAGAAAAAATGAAATAACATGAAATGGTGTAAAAGATGGAAAAATAGCTTGAAACAGTTAAAAAGATAGATATACCATAAAAAGTACTTTTCTCTCCTCTCTTGAACCCCTACTTCCCACTCCTCATCATCATTTTTTCTCCATAGAGACAACTACCACTTAGAGAGACTCACTTTTAAAAATAAGTAAACATCCATGGCTAGAAAATATAATTGTCATTAAGTGTAAACAATAAATCAATGCATAAACATAAACCTTTAGAGTGGGCCAATCATAATTTTTGTTTTTCTGGTTAAAACATTGTAGAGTTAGAGGCTTACTTAAGGGTTTCAAAACCATAGCAATTGGATAACTTGTTCCTGGGGCATAGTTGTTTTAGAGGTATTTATAATGCATTTTTTTGTGTATGTACTTTCTTTTATTTACTTTCTTTTATTTGTTAACTGTTCTCCCAAATGAGAAATGTTATTGCTTCTGGAGGACTAGGGTTTTCAAATTAGAGAAATCAGTGTTTGAATTCTCATAATACCACTTCTAGTTAATAATCTTGGCAATTTCTTTGACCCTTGAATTCCTCATCTGCAAAATAAAGATAACAATAGGTACTCCTCAGGATGCTTTTAAGGGTTGATTGTGAAGTACCCACCAGAGGGTCAACCATTTTATAAGAGCTTAGTACATACTCATTCTTTTTCCCTTTTCCATCAGTATAATATTAACAACACAACCTGAAGTCATTATTAAATGGGACTGCTGATGCAGAAAAGAAATCCTGGTAAACCTGACAATGTAACATTTTCTATTTCTATAAACCGTATAATTATACTTATTTAGAAAATTCCAGGTATAAATAAAGGCTTTCATGTACAGTAAGAGGGAAAAAGCAGGGCTTCTCAACTCAGACACTCTTGACCTTTTAGACCTGATAATTCTTTGGGATGTAAAGAGAGGACTTTCCTGGGCCTTGCGGAATGACCAGCCATATCTCTGCCTCTACTAACTGGATGTTGATAGCACCCTCTTCCCCCACCCCCAAGTGTGATAACCAGAAGTATTTCCAGACATTGCCAAATGTCCCTCGTGGCAAAATATCCCTAGTTGAAATCCACTGTTTTAAAGCAGTTCCTAAAAAGAACACATGTGGGTTGGCTTCACATTTATAGCAGCATAATGCAAAATAAGAATAAATTAATGTTTTTACCAATGCTAAAATAAGATATCTTCTACAGCTGCACAACAGCTCTATAGATAGTGAAAGAGAAGGTATGTTTAAGAGATAAAGGAACTTGGAAAAGGTTATTATATCCATTCATGATTTTATAGAGGATGGATAAATAAATTTATCCTATGTAATTGTCCAGTGTGATCCACAGCACTTTGACAAAAAAAAATACCATTACTAAAATACGATCAACACGCACTTCTCCTAGTCTCCTAGCTAGTCTAAAATATATTCCTTTTAGAGTGGCCATATCCCTGATAAACAACTGCTGCTATTGTTAAGTGCTATTGAGTCAGGACCGACTAAAAGCAACCCTATGTACAACAGAATGGAACATTACCCAACGCTATGCCATGCCCAACACTATTGTCAGTGCTTCTCTACTGTTCATAAGGTTTTCAGTGGCTGATTGTTTTTTGGGAGTAGGCTGCCTGGTCCTTCTCTCAAGCCTATATCACCCAGTATTCCCAGGTGGTCTCCCATCCAAGCACTAACCAGGACCAACGTTACTTAGCTTCTGAGCTCTTACAGGAATAGGTCACTAGTGTGGTATGGCTAGACGTTATATAATCAAAAGCATTTGAGGTAAATGTAACAACAAAAGTGGTAACAGTTAGCAGAACACCTTCACTTCTAAAATGTTCACTTAATTGAAATCTGAGTATGTTATATATAGAGATTTTCAAAACTCTTTAGAGGTTACAGACCCCTTATATGGAAAAACCTAGGTAAATATGAGGAGGCTGGGATTTAGCTCAGTTGGTAAAGCGCTACTCTGCAGTCTCTGAGGTCCCAAAGTTGATTCCCAGCTCCGCAAAAATGGGAGAAGGACATGATAATCCACTCCCAAGGCAATCTCGAAACAATCAGCCCCTGAAAACCCTATGAGGGTCACTATGAATCAGTAAAGACTCAACGGCACCTAACAACAGGTAAACGTGTGGTGATTAGAGTATAAACTCCACAGTTAAGTGGCTTGAATTCAGATCTTGCCTCTTCAATTTGCTAATGTTCCATCTAATGCAAATTACTTAATCATACTAAGCTGCAGTTTCTTCCAAGATAAGGGAAGAAATCCCACATACCACATAGGATTACTCTATATAAAGATTCAATGAGTTCATCCTTTCATGGTGTTTTGGCATAATCGTTGTTGTTGTTAGGTGCTGTCGAGTCGGTATCCAACTCATAGCAACCCTCATAGGGTTTTCAATGGCTGACTGTTATGGGATTGCCATGGGAGTGGATTGCCATTTTTGCGGTGCTGGGAATTGAACTCGGGACCTCAGAGACTGCAGCGCAGTGCTCTACCAACTGAGCTAAATCCCAGCCCACAGGCATAATCATTGGCACACTCAAAATGTTTGTTATTTTTAATTGAAGGCTTTGTTGCATTTCTAGAATTCATAGATTTAAAGCTAGTTTTGCCCAACTTCAAAAATGTATATATATATGCTATTTAACATTATTTTTATTATCTTCAGTTGCCTAGACTCAGAAATTGACTTTAACTAAAAGAAATGGCATCTCAAAACAATTTGAAATTAGATATATACTGACCATAGATATCTTGATAATTTGAAGGAAATTGGACTTTTTATTTCAGATACTTTGTTAATTTAAGGAAAGAAACTCCAAGTATATATTTCTTGGTATCCTCAACTCCTTGAACTTTCATCTTGAGGTTTCGCCTATACTTGTCATGATAATCCTACTATGAAAGAGAAACCAAACTGAACCCTAGAGTATCCTCACAGCCATGGGAGTGTGTATTGGGAGCTACACGTGATCCCTTCAATCATATATCCTATTTCTTATTTCCCAAGAGTTGGTTAAATTGCTATGCTTTCCATGGAGTGGAGCCTCAATTTTTTCCTTTACCTAAAACGCTCATAATGGTAAAAGATAAAACCAAGAAGCCTAGAGTATCCTTGGAGAGTTCTTGTATGTCTGTTCATTGCTCTTGAGACTTCATAAATATCTGTTTTGAAATGGCGGTATCTGAATACCAAACCAAGGAAAGTTGTTTTTTTTTGTTTTTTTGTTTTTTGTTTTTTTTTTCTTTATAGGCAGAAAAACTAATGAAGCAAATTGGTGTGAAAAATGTGAAGCTTTCAGAATATGAAATGAGTATTGCTGCTCATCTAGTAGACCCTCTTAACATGCATGTATGTATCTTTAATCTTCTTCCTTTTTGTCTAGCATTTTATGTCAAAGGTCTAAAAGACCATGACTTGGTTCATTGGTTCTTTAGGAAGAGTCAAAGGACTCAGCAGCTAGTAGTACTTACATATATGATTATTTGCTCTAAATGGATACAGAGCAGAATCAGCAAAGGGAAAAGGAAATGGAGATAAAGTCTGGAGAAAGCCAGGCACAATCTTTCAACAGGTCTCTTCAAGTATAGTCACACAGGACATGCTTAATTATTGTATCAACAAATTGTAACAACACATGTGCCATGTTATCTCCCATGAAGCTTACTAGAGACTCAGTCCAGGGATTTTACTGGGGACTGTTCATGTAGACTCCCTCTTTTTTATGTGTACTAAAGTTCTAGACTCCTAGAAGAGATCTACCATAGATCATATTGTTGACACAGTTTAGGCACATGAGTTGTTCTTGTCAAGGAATGGTAAGAACTCTCTTGAAATCTAAATTCCCTGATGCTAGCCAAGGACCAATTAATATTATAAGCAAGTCTTTTTGAAGTAACATACTCAGGCCTGATACATGGGCTGTTTGCACACATTTGCTTAATAAAACCTGTACTTTTATATATTCACCCTTGAGGTATATAAAACTTTTTTAAGTTGTGTGAATTTTTCACTTGAGTTAAATCTAGATTTTCCTACTACATTATAATAGTCAACACAGGCTTCTGAATCCCAGTTGTCCATTCATGGCCTTGGCAAATGATTTCCTCATTAAGTTTCAATTCCCTCATGTGTAACTGGAGGGTAGTATACTAATAGCTGACTACCTACTTCATAAGGATTTTTTTAAGGATCAGCTTAATGTAATCAATAAACTCGAGGTACTATGTGTTTTTATTTTTTGTTTTAATTTTTATTTATATATTTTGAGATAGGGTCTTGCCATGTAGTCTAGGCTGGCCTTGAACTCACAATTCTGCCTCAACCTTCCCAGTACTGGGATTACAGGAATGTGCCACCATGCCCTGCTTAGAATATACTTTTCTTATACATTAATGCTATATTGAATATAAATAAGTAGAATAAAATGTGAAAACTCCCATCTCCAAATCTAAAAAACAAAATCTACAGTGTTTTAAAATTTGTATATACAGAGGCATACACACACCTTAGAATTAAATTTCCATTTCAGTTTGATTTATGAATTTACAATGGCACCTTTTGGAGGGCCCAGTTGTATCCATTTCTGAGTAAGACCGTATTTGCAGACAGTATTTTGTTACAGGTACAATCACTATTATGATTTTTCTTCAGATTTGGCCACTGCTTTGTACCCTTCCCTGCCTTTTGCCCCTTAAGTTATAAAGTAAGAAAATCTCTTGTCAAGTGTTGCTTCTGACTGCTCTGATTCGTTCTGTTACTGTACTGGTTTAGAGCTAGACTGATTTTTTTTTAAGTGCCTTTAAGTTGTTGATTGATTGTTTTAGGACAGGATCTCACTGTGTAGCATAGGCTGACCTTAAACTTGTGGCAATTCTCCGGCCCCAGCCTTCTGAGTGCTGGGAATACAGGTGTACACCATCACATCCAACTTGTCCTTCTAGTTTTATTTTTTATTTTTTTATTTTTTGGCCATACTTAGGAATTGAACTCAGGGCCTCACACATATTTTGCAAGTTGCTCTACCACTAGGCTGCAGCCATTTTTTATTTTATTTATTTTTTTTTAAGTCTTGCTATTTTGCATAAACTACCTTTAGGCCTGAACACATATTTCTTGCTAAGTCACTGGAATTACAGGCATGTGCCACCACACCTGGCTAAAATTTTTCTTCTTTATTTTGAATATATATATATCCTATTTACTAGTTGTGAAAATGCCTCATAAAATTTTTGATGGGTTTTTTTGTTTTGTTTTTCTTGCAGTACTGAGAATTAAATTCAGAGCCTTGTACACGTTAGACAAATGCTGTACCATGAGCTGCATTCCAGTCTTTGGGGGGGTGTTTTTGGAGTTTGTTTTTTGGGGCGCTTTGAGACAAAGTCTCGCTGTATAGCCTAGGCTGTCCAGACCTCACTACATAGACCAAGCTGGCCTTAAACTCACATCAGTCCTCCTGCTTCAGCCTCCCAAGCACTAGGATTACAGGCATGTACCACCATGCCTGGCCCAGCCTTTGGGTTTTTCAGATAGGGGCTTGCTATGTACCTCAGGCTGGCCTTAAACTTGCTATGTAGCTCAGGGAGTCCTCAAACTTGGTATCCTCACACCTATGCCTTCTGAGTCTTGGTATTACAGGCATGTCCTGCCACACATGGCCAGTTTTACTTTTGAAGAATAAAAATCAGAAGTCCAGTTTGGTGGGTGTAGACTTTATTTCTAAAACTAATTTTGTTTTTATTGTGTTTTACAAAATCCTATATGACACAGGTACATTCCTGGTGATCCTTTCCCCATCAATCCATGCTAATTATCTGTCTAAGCTGGTTCTCAGTCTTCTTGTGGCAGGGTATTTCCTCCTCATAAATGGAATGAATTCAACTTATTAGATTCTTACAGATTTTGAGTGCCTGGTTTAGTGGGGGGCTTTGTTTTGTTTTGTTTTCCTGTTGCTGTGGATTGAACCCAAGGTCTCGCATCTACTAGGCAGTCTCTGTACTACTGAGTTGCACTCCAGCCCTGTTGCTTTTTTTATTAGTAGAAAATTGATACTAAATTCTTTTTTCCAGTGTCATAGAATTTGTTTATTTTATTATTGCTGTGAAAGGTTTACACTCATGTTAATATATAATTTTCACCTTTTATTATTTATATGTAATTATATAATGGTTTGCCTTTAAAGGAGGATTTTTTTTTCTTTTGAGTTTTTAGTTGTGAGTTTGTGAGTTTTTAGTTGGGAACTCATGTTGACCTTAACTTTTGCCAGGTTACATGGAGTGATATAGCAGGTTTAGATGATGTCATTACGGATCTGAAAGACACAGTTATCTTACCTATCAAAAAGAAGCATTTGTTTGAGAATTCCAGGCTTCTGCAGCCTCCAAAAGGTATGGTAGAAATATATATTTGCCTAAAACATTAAAAGTGTAGAAAACACTAAAATTTTCAACATTGTAGGAGTGGTCTTATTTTTGTGAAGTCAGATTCTCAAGGGGACACTGAGATGTAGTGAACTATTTTATAAATAGTAGGTTTAAAATAATTGCTCATTCTTCAGTTTCTGAAATTTAGATAAATTCTTTTTCCTATGGTTACAGTAATCCCTTTATTTAAGATTCCATTTTTTTTCGCCCAGTACTGAGGGGTTGAACCCAGGGGCTCATGCATGCTAAGCAAATGTTCTACCACTGAGTTGCAGTCCAGCCTCTTTTAGTTTTTATTTTTTTATTTTGGGACAGGATCTTGTTAAGTTGTACAGGCTGCCCTTAGTCTCAAGGTCATGATCCTCCTGCCTCAGCCTCCCGAATCACTGAGATTACGGGTATCACCATAGTGCCTGGCGTAAAGAACCCTTTTTATTACTTCTAAATGAATTAAAATTTGGAAAATGAAGATTTAAAAAGTCCAAGGTCACAATATGAAATTTTTAGTTGTTTTGTTTTGTTTGTGAGTTTTTAAAATTGTTTTTTGTTTGTTTTTTAAAGACATCTTTTTATTATTTCATAACTCTAGATAATTTTTTTCCTTCCTACTCATTATTGTTAGATTGCAGTGATTCTTTGGAGGAAATGTTAAACTAAAGGTGAATTAGAAATTAAATGCCATTCTGAGGGAAATTTAAATAGTTATCACTTTGAAAACCTTGGAACTTTACAGTTAGGAGTGTTTATAGCTACATTTATAAATGTAGTCCTCTTATTTTTATTCATGTAAACATTAATCTTGCCTAAGACTTATTAACCCTTGACTGGTAACATAGTGTCAAAATAGATCTCTGGGCAGGTGCCAGACATGGGGCACTATAGCACTTACCTAAGCATGGGTATGTGCCTTATGAAGTTGTGTGACCCCAGAAGCATGATACTAGTTAAACGTTAAAGATGATTCAAATAAAGCATACATGATAACTCATAGAAAGATAAGTTAGGCCAGCACTTGGGAGGCTGAGGCAGGAGAATCTGTGAGTTGAAGGCCAGCTGAGGCTACATAGCGAGTTCAAGGCCAGCCTGGACTACAGAGCTAGACCCTGTCTCAAAAACCAACCAACCAAACAAAAGTTTGTCACTAATAAGGTAGTATATTTGTCACTGATGAGGATTATCTCAAATTTGGATTTGTCCAGACATCTGTTATTCCTCAACCTAAATCTTTATTTAGCTGTAGCACATGTAAAGCCCTTACTGGAAACATCTATCTTTAAAAGGGGTCCAAATCTTTAATCTTCTACAAGGCACATATTATTTGTTGAAATTGGTTTTAAAAATATCTGATTAAGCTCAAGAAGCTAGTTAAAAGGTTGCAAAATGCCTCACATTCACTTACAGAACCACTTACTTATCAGTCTTCATACATATTAACACTGTTGTTGTTAGGTGCCGTTAAGGCCATGACCACTCATAGAGACCCTACATACAACAGGCAAAACAGTATTGTCAGTGCTTCTCTGCTATTCAGAGGATTCTCAATGGGTGATTGTTTTTTAGTAGTGGGTTGCCGAGTCCTTCTCCCAAGCCTACAGTGCTTAGTGTTCCCAGGCAGTTTCCCATGCAAGTACTAACCAGGCCTGACTGTGTTTTGCTTCCAAGATCTGACTTGATCGGATGCCACAGTGGTATGGCTGCAGGATTAACACTGTAAAGACCACTTAAAAGTTGCCACTTTAAATATTATATTATTATATTATTGCTAGACTCAACTGATAATGTGTCAGATGAAACAATGTGAATCTTAGTGAAACTTAACATACCTACAGAAATGGAGATAGAACAGTTTAATAAATAATTGTAAAGATGACAGTCACGTAATTACCACCCAGGTCAAGACATGAGAAATTGACATTTCCTCACATGTACCTTATCTGTCACAGCTCCATCTACCAGAAGATTTTGAGAGTTAAAAGCTTTCATTGCAAACTTAATCTTTAGACATTAGGAGCTGCTTAGTTAGTAACACTAATTGTAATCGTTGAAGAAAAATAATGAGAAAATCTTAATCAGCTGTATGAAAACTGAACTAGGAGTAAAATATTGAAAGTGATAAACTAGAATTTTGAAACAAATCAGACATTGTAAAAGTACTGCATACTTTTAAGAAGTAATTTTACAGTCACAAAATGTACAAAATATGAAGGTTTTAGTGTCAATACTTGGTTCAAAAATTCCTGAAATTTAATTAATATGTTTATATAAGGTTGCTGCTAATAGATGTGCATTCCACATTAAATGATATGATCAAAATGATGAGATACAACAATCTAGCACCTGCGGTCATCCATGTGTTTTTAGCATTAAATGAAATGGCATTAGATTACTATTTTTTATTGTTTCACATGGCCATCTAAAAGAAAAGTGTAGGTACAAGGTTCAAATTATAACTGACTGAAGTCAATCTTAAGTACCTAAATGGACCTAATTAAAAAATGTAAAGATTGCTTAAAAATATTAACATGTACTGGCAAAGCTTATGGATTTAAATTTTTAAATCAGCTTTAGAAAGTATAGTTTAAAATGATTAAACTTTCGTTAGTTGATATTGTAATTTAAATAATTTAGACCAGTGGGAAAATCTCTGTATACTTGAAAAGTTTGAATGCTATTTTAAAATGAAAAAGAAATGATTACGTTTATAGAAACAAGCTCAAGTTTTTCATTAAAAAAATTGAAAAGATGGCGTTTTAGGGGAGAAATTTATAGAAAATATTTTTCTCTTATTTTGAATTGCTTTATTGTATAACTTTAAGAAAATTTTAGATACCTCCAAATCTGCTCCAGTTTACTCCAGCATACCATTTATAGACATTGTTGTTTTGAAAGTACTTTTACATGAGAAAATTGAGTTTTCAGTTAAGCAAATATTTTAAGAAATCTGTGGATTACAATTTTAATCAAGATTTTCTTTAGATTATAGATAGAGCCAAAATTCTAGTGTTATATTTAGAAAGTGCTACCTCATTTTAACTGAGAAACAGTGATAATTCCCAAAATGTTTAAGACTTCAACCTGTTTAGTTCCTTTATGTGTTAAAAATACCACCTTTAGTTGTATTTAGCAGTAGATGTTGTCAGTGCAGACTACAGGTTAATAACATGACTTTATGCTTTGGAAATTAAAATGAGTGAATGATCATTTTTATTTCATTTATGAAAAGATCATTATCTATGTGGGAAAAGGTCCATGCCCTTTTGACTAAAAGGTAAACCTATGAACAATAGTAAAATGGTGATTGCCACAGTTTGTTTGAATGTTGTCTGTTACCTCTGGGCTGTTATCAAGGTGATATAGTGTGCTCTGTTAGCTTGTGAAGGTAGAGGCATTAGATGAGTTTGACAGAGTGGTGTGAATTTGGATGTCAAGATGATAGCTTTTAGTATTCTAAATCAAATCTTTTCATGAAAGGAAAAGGTATAAGGATGCTGTAATCTCTAAATAAATGTCCATATTGACATTGAACTTAGAACATGGTGCCTTTCCTGCTATAAAAAGATGCTGAAACAATTGAATATTGGGAAAATTATATTGTGAGCAGAATTAATATTATATTGATTATCAAATAAACTAAAGCAAGTATCTTATTTTCTTAAAGAGAATAATAAATAACATTGATTTTCAGGTGTTCTTCTCTATGGACCTCCAGGCTGTGGTAAAACGTTGATTGCCAAGGCTACAGCCAAAGAAGCGGGCTGTCGATTTATTAACCTTCAACCTTCAACACTAACTGATAAGTGGTATGGAGAATCTCAGAAATTGGCTGCTGCTGTATTCTCCCTTGCCATTAAGCTACAGCCTTCCATCATCTTTATAGATGAAATTGGTATGCTGTTTTCTATGTGAACATTTTAAAAAGCCATTTTAAAGGTGTTACTTAGGCAGCCAGATTTAATTTTTAACATTTATTAGGCCCTACTAATAAAACAAAAGATATAGCCAGTATCCTAATATGTTGCGTCTAATTTCCTTGTCGTAGAAGGAACCACTGTCTATTCATTCCCTTACATGGTAGATAAGCTCTTCTATCTGTTCTCTCTCCCAGTGGTATATTGTGGACATACATGTATGTGCATGTTTTCTCATCCATATATGTTTATTTAGTACAGATACCTAGAAATTGAACCTTCTTCAGTCTCCCTATGGATTATCAGTTCTTCAAAGTGGTTATACCTAAACCAGGCATGGTAGTGCATGTCTATAATCCCATCACTCAGGAGGCTAAAGCAGGAGGATCCCAAGTTTAAGGCCAGCCTAAGCTACACAGCAGGACCCTGTTTCAAAGAAAGAAAGAAAAATATATACCTATACACTCCCATCATTGTATAGTCTCTACATAAGTTTCTAAGTTTTTTTTACATTATCGTTAATCTTTATCAATCTAAAAACCATGAGTTATCTGTATTGGTTTTGCAAGTTTTTTGTTTTGTTTTGTTAGAGGCAGGGTCTCCCTGTTTATCTCAGGCTGCCCTGGAACTTGCTTTGTACCCCACACTGGCCTCATACTCAACAATGCTCTTGCCTCAGACTTTGGAGTGCTAGGATTATAGGCACATGCCACTGTGCCCAGCTCTTACAATTTTTTTAATTTACTTTCCCCTGCTTACTAATACATGTGTGTATCTTAATATGTTAATGAGCTATTTGGATTTCCTTGCCAGTTTTTCTTTGAGGTATTTATGTTGTTGTTAGGTGCCGTCAAGGTATTATAGTTTTCTTAATGTTTGTTTATATTATGATTACAGATATTTTCTAGACTAGCTCATCTTTTCATTTTGTTTATGATAATTTCTTTTATACTGCTTTAAATTTGAATGTAGTCATCTTTATCAATATTTTGGTTTATGATTTATGCTTTTTGTACCTGGTTTACAAGTTCCTTTATTATCTCTATAAATAATCTATTTAAAAAAATTTTTACATTGTGTGAGGTTGGAATCTAGTTTCATTCTTTATTATTTAGCTAACCAATTTATAAAATAGATCATCCTGTCTTTATATCCTGACTTTTATATTTGTGGATGCTGTATTATGTGAATCATCAATGTTTTTGTTCTGTTCCTGTTACGTATTACTACAACTTAGTTAGTACAGCTTTATATATGTAACTTAATTATTATGGCTTTGAATTTTACATTTTTATATGTACTATGATAGGCTATGTAAACATATGTAGAGAAATATAGATGTATAGAATCGTTTTATTTTATTTGCCTTGTATATCTTTTCTCATCAGTTAACTCTTTCACTTGTTTTGAGGTTTTGGTGTGCTTGATTGAAGAAAAGAGCATATAGCTGGAATTTTTTTAAATTTTAATATAACTTCCCTTTAACTGTGAAGGATAATTTGTTTTTATTATTATAACTGCCATATTCAGATTTATTTCTACTATTTAATTTTGTGCTTTTTTGAGATTAATTTCAATTTTATTTTGGAGGTTTTAAGAATCTTCACATTTAAATCAAATGGTATTTGTTTGTTTGTTTGCTTTGTGTGTGTGTTTATTTTGCAGTACTGAGAGGTTCAACCCAGGCCTTCACACATGCTAGGAAAGTGCTCTCCCACTTAATCTCTCAGCTGTTGGGTTTTGTATTCTCTTCATTATATTTGAGATTTAGAAGTTCTGTTTGGGTCTTTAAAAAAATCTATCCTTTTTTCACTGTCACTTGCTTTTTTGTTACAATTTCCATCCCTTTTTTATCTTCAAAAATTTGAAAATACTGTTTATATAGTTTTTGCATTGTTTAGTTGTCTGAACTTCTATTCTCTTTTATGTTGTTGACTCTTCTTAGTAGTTTGTTTCCCTTGTGTCATTTATAAGATGGGTTTAGGCTTGTTCATGCACCAGACTCCTGGCCTAGGAAGAGCCAGAGGGGTTTTTTTTGTGTCTTCTGCTTGGAGTTTCAGGGGTTTGATCACTCAGGACCAATTTTTATGATGATTTCTGAGCTTGAGAGCTCCTAGACTAAATGGCAGTACAGAGTTAGACTTCATACCTGAGACATCCCCACTCTTCTCCGTGGACCTGTTTTATTGTTTTGTTTTATTAATTAATTAATTAATTAATTTGGTTTTTCATTTTTTGTTTTGTCAAGAGGGAAATATTTTCCCGTAGATCCCAAGCAAAGACAGATAAGCTCTCCTGTAACACCCTATAGAGGTGAACAGAAATTTTTTTCTTATCTACACTTGCTGTGAATAATCATCTTTTCAGACATCTTGGATTCAGCCTATGGTCATTAAACAAAGCAAAACTTTGCTATTTGTGCATCCCTGTTGTGTACACAAACACATAGAGACCCTTGCATAGTCACCTCAAGCTTTTCCCACTCCTAATTTCAGTTCTTTTTTCCTGAACTTCAGGATTGTTTTCCTTTCTTTGTTGCAGTCTTCATTAAAGATTTTTAAAATTAGTACAGTTTATTTTTTATAACACTTCAGGTTCATAGGAAAACTGAGCAGAAAGTACAGTGCTTCTCCTGCCCCACAGATTTGTTTATTATTACTTTGTACTGTGGTGATTCATTTGTTACAACTAATGAACCACTATTGCTGTATTACTATATTAGTAGCTTAAGTCCCTACTGACCTTAACGCTAATTCTTTGTGCTGCACAGGTCCATGAACTTTGAAAAATGTGTAATATCTGGTATCTGTCATGATAGTATCCTACAGAATAATTTTGTCACCCTACAAAGCCTCTGCACTTCATTTATTTGTACTTTCCTCTTGCCCCAAAACTCCTGGTAGTTGCTGGTCTTTTTACTGTCTCTATAGTTTTACCTGCCTGCAGCGGTAGCCCTGTGGCATCTGATCCCGTCAGATCTCAGAAGCTAAGCAGGGTCAGGCCTGGTTAGTACCTGGATGGGAGACCGCCTGGGAACACCAGAAGCTGTAGGCTTGGGAGAAGGACCTGGCAACCCCCTCCCAAAAATCAATCTGCCATTGAAAACCCTATGAACGGCAGAGAAGCACTGACAAT
>VMDO01006957.1:0-65995 GCA_007922755.1 Pedetes capensis | reverse complement strand
CCGGATACCGACTCGACAGCACCTAACAACAACAACAACAATAGTTTTACCTGGGGCTGGGATTTAGCTCAGTTGGTAGAGCGCTGCGCTGCAGTCTCTGAGGTCCTGAGTTCAATTCCCAGCACCGCAAAAATGGGAGAAGGGCCTGGCAATCCACTCCCAAGGCAATCCCGAAACAGTCAGCCATTGAAAAAAAAACCCTATGAGGGTCGCTATGAGTCAGATACCGACTCCACGGCACCTAACAACATAGTTTTACCTTTTCCAGAATGTCATGCAGTTGCATGTAGTCTTTTCAGATTGGCTTCTTTCATTTAATGATTATCGTTTGTGTTTCCTTCATATCTTTTCATGGCTTGATAGCTCATTTCTTTTTACTGCTGAATATTATTTCACTGTATGTATGTACCATTCACCTTTTGAAGAGCATCTTGTTTTGGATGATTATGAGCAAAGCTGGTAACATTCATGTTTAGGTTTTTGGGTGGATATATGTTTTCAACTCAACTGGTTAAATACATAGGCACATGATTGCTAGATCCTATGGTAAATCATGCTTAGCTTTGTAAGAAGTTACCAAACTGTCTTCTAAAGTGACTGTATCATTTTACATTCTAGCCAGCAGTAAATAAGGGCTTCTGTTGCTCAACATCCAGTCTTGAATTTGGTATTATCAATTTCTTTAGTGTTAGCTGTCCTAATAGTTATCTCTTTGCTTTTTAAATTTTCATTCCCCCAAAGACATGATGTTGAGCGTCTTTTCATGTGTTTATTTGTGAATATCTCTTTCACCCAAGCGTCTATTTAGATCTTTTGCTCATTTTTTAGTTAAGTTGTTTGTTATTGTTGAATTCTAAGAGTTCTTGCGTATACTTTCAGTGCAAACCCTATGTCAGATATGTTTTGCAGATATTTCTTCTCAACCCATGGTTTGTCTTTTCATTTTCTTAACACTGTCTATTTATAGAGCAAGATGTATAATTTAATAAAATGCATTTTCTCTTTAAGGGATCATAATTTTGATGTCTTATGTAAAAACTAGGTATTCTGTAGTGTGTGTGTGTGTGTGTGTGTGTGTGTGTGTGTGTGTGTACTCAAGTGTGTTGCTTGGGATCAAACCTAGCGTCTTACTCATGCTAGATAAGTGCTCTCCCACTGAGCAACACCAGTCTTCCTATATTGTCTTTTAGAAGATTTTATAATTTTTGCATTTATATTTAGATTCCTGATCCATTTTGAGTTAATCTTGTGAAAAGTATAAAGTCTACATCTAGATCCCTTCCTTTTTTCATTTTTTGCATACGGGTGTCCAGTTGTTCTAGCACCATTTGTCAGAAACATATTACTTTAAAAATGTTTTATCCAATTTTTTTTAAGAGTTACAGAAAGTGTTTATTACCACAAAGGATTTCAGGGGATGCTGGGGCCTCAACACAGCAGCCTCTGGGCATGTGTGAATGACAAGAGACAGCAGGAGAGAACCATGTCCATTATGGTTGGGAGATGCCAACACGCTCAATCAGTGAGGGAGAAGCTGAGATTATGTGGCTGTGGAGGTCAGCCTTGACAAGCAGGTGTCCTCCTGGACAAAGGACATCAGAACCAGGAACAATAGCTTCGCAGACACCACCTAGCATCTCTTCTTTTAGTCTTTCATTTGTCTTTCTCTTGCTGGATATATTGATGAACCTTTCTCTAATACGGATTTATAATATTCCAGGGCTTCATCTCTCTTGTCTCATATACAACTCTGTTCTCCTCAATACTGCCCTGATGTAGCTGGGATTAAATTGAATTCCTTTGCCACAGGCACTGATTGCCATCTCCTTCTTATCTTGTTTCATCCTCGCAACAGCTCTGTTTGAAAATTGAAGGGACCAGCTTTTCTGGAGGCAGGCTGGGCACATGTGAAAGGATTGGGGAACTTTCAGCTTCTCTAATCTCCTAATTTCCCTCCTCTTTTAATCTAGTGTCCTTTTCTTTTCTGTTTCTCTTTATATGGGTTGTCCTTTTCCAGTTCAATTAGGTATTCTTCATCTAGTTCAAATGAAACTGCATCATCACCAGTTTTGTTGTCAACCTTACGTACTCCTGGCTCCTCCTTGTCAAATGAGGCACTACAGTCTTGAAAACATTCTTCTTCTCCTCTGTACTTCCGAAGATAGGCCTCATCCTCCTTGAGGATTTTGCTTTGGTAATGTTGATTTTTAGGATCAGGAAATGGAAGGCTGGCACACTCTGCTTCTGTAACCTTGAAACTATTGAACAGATCCTCTGAAACTTTATAATTCTCTGACTTCTTCCCTGTGCTAAATTCAGTAAAGAAAGTAAGCCTGAATGTGCCAAGCCAGCAGACCCACTAGGCTACTCTCAGCCTCACAGTCCCTCTGATCTCCACCTTCCCAAGCTCTGAGATGGTGGAAGTACTTTTTAATTTTTTTTTTTAAGCTTAGACCTAACACAATATAAATCATTTTGTACAACATTCATATATAATTGGCAAACTCTGAGTTGTTGTTTCAATGCCCAAATGGGAGTTACTTAGAAATACCGATGATTTATAGGAATAAACAAAGAATTTGAAATAGAGATTGTACTACAAAATGTAAGATTGATTTTTACCATCCTTTTTTCATTCTTAGGATATAATGCCTTTTAATCTCTTCATGTTCTAAAGAAACTGTTTTTCCCTTTTTTAAAAGCATGTCATGAAATGTTCATTATAGATAATTTGGAAGATGGAAAAAAGTTTAAAAGAGAATGTTAAATGTTCCTTAAGTGCATCTGTGAGTGATAACCAAAGTTCCTAGCATTTTGTTGCTATTACTTTAAAGGCTTTTTAATCAATCATGTATACATATAAATGCATGGTAGCATATGTACTTTAAACTGTTTTCTGTTCTACATCTTCCCACTTAATAGTAGCTTAGGCATTTTCCCCTGACGTTTTATTACCAGGGAAGTTTGGGGAAAAGCATATGATGCCATAATTAAGAACACATAGGGTTCAGATAACCTGGAAAGGTAAGAGCAAAGCATATAGGCTTTCCTTGAAAGACTCTACTTGACTCTTTTCCACCATCAGTCCTGGATCTTTTATTTCTGCTCCATGTGTTGACTTGAATGTATTTTTAGGAAAGAAACAAAAGTTATGCATTGATTGAGTTTTAATTTGCTCAATAATTTACAAGTAGTATTATCTGAAAAGGCATAGATAATTCCCCTTCTCCCTGTCTTTGTAATTTTTTATAAAGCTGTCAGCTTTTTATTAAGTGATTTAAAATTATATAGAGTAAATAACTCATTATTGGTTTCTAAGATTAAGGACCTTTTCATTTTAGACTCCTTTCTACGAAACCGTTCAAGTTCTGACCATGAAGCTACAGCCATGATGAAAGCTCAGTTTATGAGTCTCTGGGATGGATTGGATACTGATCACAGCTGCCAGGTATTTGAGCAGAATTTTCCATAAACTTGTGTGTTTTTGTTATTAACAGAAAATTTGGCTGGCTACTTATAAGTTTTATAAACTTTTTTTCATAATTTTTATAATTACTGAGGATCCAAAAGAATACAGTTTTTATAAATTTCACTTTGGGGGGGGTCGTTTGTTTGCTTGTTTGTTTTAGACAGGGTCTCACTATGTAGCCCAGGCTGGCCTCAACTCAGGATCCTCCTTCCATAGGCTCCTGAGTACTGCGATTGCAGGTGTGTACAACCATCCCCAGCCAATTTCACCCATTTTGGTGATTGATATTAGGTTCAGACAACTAGAGGAGTTCACATTCACTGTATAGTTGCTGCTGTGTGACTCAGAACCCCAGGGTATGTACTGGTAACGATCACTTCTGTTTACTGCTTCATTCCCACTCTATCAATTGTTGTTGTTGTTAGGTGCTGTCGAGTCGGTATCCGACTCATAGCGACCCTCATAGGGTTTTCAATGGCTGAATGTTTCGGGATTGCCTTGGGAGTGGATTGCCAGGCCCTTCTCCCATTTTTGTGGTGCTGGGAATTGAACTCGGGACCTCGCAGACTGCAGCGCAGCGCTCTACCAACTGAGCTAAATCCCAGCTCACTCTATCAATAGTGGTGAGCAAAAGTAATGCTATGTCATTTGGTCACCAGCAAGCTGAGAGGATGCCTGAAAGAGGGAAATATATAAAACAAAATTAGAATTGAGTCTAGGCTTGAAAAATCCCCCAGCAAACAGAAACAACAGAACCTTAAAACCCTGCTTATAGTGCAGAGATAAGCCACGTTGAACTTGGGTTATTTCTGATAAATGCATATGTTAGACAGAAAAAAAAAAAAAACCTAACTCAGCCAATCATAAGGAACAAACTACATGTGATTGTGGTACTACGATCTTTCCAACAGGGAAATCAAGGAAAAGAAAACTTTAGTAGGGTACCATGGCCCACGGAGGCTGAGCCTGGAGGACCATAAGTTCAAGACCAACCTGAGTAACATGGCAATATTCCCTCTCAAAACAAAAAACAAGACACTTTGTAACTGTAACCAATCAAGTAGAGTAATTTATTTTCTTTTGCCATTTTCCCCTAACAGAATTGTTGTCAGAATGCTGAACCTCTTCAGTATGTACTCCCCAGTTCAATGAATTACTTTTTCCTCAAATAGACTCTTCTTAAAATCCAAGTGATAATAATTTAAAGATCTCAACTGTCTTCATTTCCAGTTCTAGAATTAAGTAAAACTTTATTTCATTTAAAAAAAAAAAAAAGGACCAGGCTTGGTGCCATACATACACCTGTAATTTCACATGTGACAGGAAGTGAGAAAGTGTAAGTTTCAGCAACTAATACACATGGTAAAATATAGTATTGGGGAGGCCAAGGCTGGAGGATCAGGAGTTTGAGGTCCGCGTGAGCTACATGGTGAAACCTTGTCTCAAAAAAAGCAAGCTGAGAGTAGTGGTATGTGCCTGTAATCCATCCTAGCACCCAGGAGGTTGAGGCGAGAGGTTCTCGAGTCCATGGCCACCCTGTGCTACATAGTGAGCTGAAAGCCAAGCTGAGATACTTAACAAGCCTTGTCAAAAAACGAAGGGCTGGAAATGTAGCTCACATTTGTAAAATGCTTGCTGACATGCCCAAGGCCTTGGGTTACTCAGCACCATAAAATCAATAAATCAATAACTCAACAACTCAATAATAAGAATAGACAGAATTTTCATCCATTTTGAGGGCTTCATATTTAATAAAACACTAATAGATTGCCTAAGCGACTGATGGAGATGCAATAGAAGAGAGAAAACCAGAGTGAAGCCTCTCCTTGGAATTTCCAGAACCACTATGCCAAGGAAAAGGAAGTGACTAGAGTCTAGGTGTTATGTATATGACTTTTTTTTAATTCTTTATCTTTTTCCTTTTCTTACCATAATTCCTTATAGCCTTTACTCTGAGTTCCTATGTCCCTTATCTTATTTTTATTTTACCATGTTTATTACTTGCTGGAATTTATACTTTCTCATTTCCTGTCACATGTGCCTTCCTTTAGGATTCTACTTTTATGCAAGATAGTTTTCTATCCTAGGCTTTGTCTCCCCTCTACAGGGCAGTGAAAGCCACATCTAAGTTCCCTTGTTATGCCCCCAAAGGTAAAGCCAGGTTTATTTTTCAGTTTTCTTCTTTGTGTTTTCACTTTCACTGAATAGGTCTTTGAATATTCCACACTTTCTTACCAGCTTAATGATGTGTTTAAAAGAAAATTTTAAATTGGTTTGGTATGTTTGTTTTTCTGCCATAGTGGTGGAAATGGACATCCTAGAACCTTTTTCTGGTTTTTTTTCATGATTCACCTACTTATATCATATGGAAGAGATAACTTCCTTTTGTTTTTACTTTTGTAGATAGTTCCTATTTTTTAATGTTTTTGCCATAATATATTTAGAATCACATCTTTCCTCACTTTTTTTTTTTTCCTAGTTCTGAAGATTAAGTCCCAGGGCTTCACACATAGTAGGCAGGTGCTCTACCACTAAGCTAAACTCCCAGCCCATTCATCACTTATTGATAATAATTTAACCATGTTCCTTCAGTTTGTTTCTTTTCCATTCTGTATGTTTTATCCTTCTAGAATGCCAGTTTGATGTATGTAGGACCTTATTTATATTCTATGCCTTTTAACTTTCATATTTTCTATACTTGTACTACATTCTGGGTAATTTTTTTCCCTCTTTTAGTTTGATAATTCTATACTCACTTGGCACTCTTCTGCTATAAATGGAAGCAGTGAGCTTATTGTTTTAATTATTAAACTTTTTACTTCTAGAAATTCTTTTAAATTATTTTTCAAGTCTACTGGGTTTGCTTTGATAGGCTCTTGCTGGTCACTCGTGTTTCCAGTTAGAGTAGAAAGCATAACGTTGCCCAGCATGGTGGTGCATATCTGTAATCCCAGCACTTGTGAAGCTAAGACAGGAGGATTTTACGTTTGAAGCCAGCTTGAGCTTGGCCAGCTTGAGTTACGTAGTGAGACCTTCTCTCGGAAAACTAAGAAATAGAAAGAAAGAGAAAAAACCCAGAGCCTAGTACCAACTTGCTGTGTAACCTTGGCCACATTTTATAATTATTCTGTATCTGTGTAGAGGGAATAATAGCTATAAAAAGGGAAGAATAGTATCTACCACTGAGCCACACTCCCAGCCTCTTTTGTATTTTTTATTTTGAAGCAGTCTCCGTAAGTTGTGTATGCTGTCTCTGGTCTCAAACTCAGTGTCTTCCTGTCTCTGCCTCCCAAGCAGCTGTGTTTGGTACTTCCTAAGTACCAAACCAATTTCCCTAAGCACTGATATTTAAAGCACTTAGACAATTGGGTAGTGTGAGACAAAATATTTTAGTATTTTTTAATATATTAATCCCCCACATGTGTAGTCAGCTTGTTGTGCTGTGGGGGCTTACATGTTGATGTGATGTTGAAAGCTATGCCACTGATATTTCAGATACCATCAGGACCACCCATGGTGGACAGGTTTCAGCTCAGGTTCCAGACTATGACAGACTTGGGAGTGGGCAGCCCGCTACTGAAACACTTAGCCTTTGAAAACCCTATGAATAGCAGAGAGGCACTGTCAAATATTGTTATTGTTGTTAGGTGCCATCGAGTTGGGTCCAACTCATAGCAACCCACATAGGGTTTTCAATGGCTGATTGTTTTCAAGACTGTTTCAGGAGTGGATTGCCACATCCTTCTCCAGTTTTTGAGGTGCTAGGGATCAAACATGGCTCCTCAGAGAGTGCGGAGCAGCACTCTACCAACTGAACTAAACCCCAGCCACTGTCAAATATAGTGCCAGAAAATGAGCTCCTCAGGCCAAATGTATTTGAGAAACAACTGTGAAGGAGTTGTTTTCTCAACATAAAGTCAACTTTCATGACAGGAATGGAGTAAAGCCCCTGGGACCTCTTTTTGCTGATGTGGCATGACTCAAAATGAGAAGACACATAGTGGCTGCAACAGTAGCTCAACATAAAAAGATTTGTGTGCATGGCACAGTGTTGGGTAGTGTGTCATTCTGTTATATGGTAGGGTCACTATGAGTTGGATCCGATTTGACAGAAACTAATAAAACAAAACAATATGTTAATATCGTACCTTATCAGAGTGTGTAGTGTTCAGCTCATAAAGCAGAGGAGATAGAGGCGATTAGATGAAGTATACTCCGGAGCCACTTCATCTAGAGCTCTGCATAGGTATAACACTACTTAAAATTGAGCATGCAGAGCCATAACATCTTATTATACTAATAGCAGTTGCTGTTTTCATTATGATGTGTTTTAATTTGAGGAAAAAAATGAAGATGTTACTTTTTTATTCCAGCAACTTTTTTTCTTTTACTTTTATTGTGTGGTGAGCAGGTTAAAATTGGTATTAGTAATTTAGAATAAAATTTTTAGACATATTCTGCTTTTATATGAACCCATTAGCTTTTTTTTTTTTTTTTAATTATCTTTTCTGTGACTAGAGCTCAGTACCCAATGTACCTTTCTTGTATGTGTATGGTCACAAAGGAAACAAAAACAGTGAATGGCCCAAAGAAACCCATCATCACTACTGGAAACCTTAGTAACGGATGACATGTTCTTCCTCTTGAGAGACATGAGACAGAAGATAATAGTGTTTTTAGATTATTCATTGACAAAGTTAAAGTTGTGAGGTATAAATTTAGATCTTAATTTTGAATATGAAATGATAAAAAATTATCTCCACATTTCGAGTGGTTTTAATGGTTTAACAACTATTCTTTAGAAGGTACATTGATTTTGCTGCTTACATACTAAAAGAATTATAATCTGCTATTTTGAATTTTAGTTCATTTGTACCAAATAAAAGTAATATATATGTCAAGTTTGTTTTTCTCCTTAAAATCACTCTAACTTTCTTTCAACTTCTTTAAATGAAACTGAGTAATTTCACTCTTGCTTTTTGATCAAGAATATCTTTTATTATCCTATAAATATTCATTAGACTATTGTGTCTACGTTTATTTGAATCCTTTAATTCTGTTTTCTAGCACTTCATCTTCCATAATGTGGTTTTTGTTTTGTTATTTATCTAGAATATTTCTCAAAATGTACACTTTTCAGATTTTTTTTCAACCGTATAGCTTTTGTGATTCTCTGTAGTTGAAAGTGATTGGTCTTTCAGGCTTCCATATCACTTTGAATTCCTCCTGTAACAATTATTCATATTTTAACAGGTTTACAAATTATATTTAAGAATAATAATTTTGTCAGGTGTGGTGGCTTATACCTGTAATCCTAGCAACTTTGGAGGCAGAGGCAGGAGGGTTGCAGGTTCAAGGTTACATCCACCCTGTGTAACTTAGCAAGACCCTGTCTTAAAGATAAAAATTTAAAAATGGGCTAGGGGTGCAAGTCAGTGTTAGAGCACTTGTAAAGCATAGGTTCCACCCCTAAGTACTGCAAAAATAAATAAATAAATAAATAAATAAATAAATCCTTCCTTATACTCATTCTTTATCTCATGCTGTGAATATATTAAATCACTTTTAAGATATGTTTGTTTTACATTTGTTAGAAAATTTTTATTATATCAAATTATAGGAAGTCAGTAAAGAAAAATAGGTATGACTATTAATATTTTGATTCTAGGTCCACTTAACCCACATACAGAATTGTATTACATTGATGATCTGATAGTTCTTAAATTTACACTTCTATTTGTTCCCTCTGATTTGCAAACTCTCTCAGTTAATTAAAAGTAATATGGCTCTGAGGTTCTAAAATGTCATTAAATATAAACAGGCTTAAAATATAAGAGTCAATATGTATTTTAATTTGCTCTGGAGTTATATTTCAGAAATTTAAAACCTCTTAGGCAAAAATAAAGTAATATTAGAGAAATTCATTTGTTTTGAAGAATTTTTTTTTAATTTTTATTTTTAATTTTTTTTTCCAGTGCTAGGAATTGGTCCCAGGACTTCACACAAGCTAGGCAAGCACTTTACCATTTGACCTATATTCATAGCCCCCTGCCTGGCATTTTGACTTTTGCCTTACTCTCTTGCCTTTGCCTAAAGTTGGATTGCTTGAGGTTTTATTTAGCATTGACAAGCTATCACTGTGCAATGAGATGTTGTGAAATCTAGAAAAAAAGTACGTGATATATATTACTATTGGGCTGGGATTTAGCTCAGTTAGTAGAGCGCCACTCTGCAGCCTCTGACGTCCTGGGTTCAATTCCCAGCACTGCATAAAGGGGAGAAAGACATGGCAATCCACTCCCGAGGCAATCCCTAAACAATCAGCCACTAAAAACCCTATGTGGGTCACTATGAGTTGGACACGACTCGATAGCATCTAACAACAACAACAACAACATGTTAGTATTGCCAGAATCCTCAGACTTAAGGGGAAATAGTTCCCTCCATAATTTTTTATTTATAATATTATTAAAGGATTTAAAGGATCTTCCTACATATGCTCCCGTACTGTATTTATTGAATAGCCATATTTTGTAAAATACACATTTTCAGTAGTCTTTATAATTCTTTAATGAAGATATTCTTTTTTGTTTGTTTGTTTGGCTTGCTGGTTGTTTTGAGACAGAGTCTCTCTTGTAGCCCAGACTAGCCTTGAACTCACTACATAGCCTAGGTTGGCCTTGATTTCATGATCCTCCTGTCTTAGCCTCCTGAATACTGGGATTGTAGGCATGTACCACCATGCCCAGCTAAGGTACTCAGTTATAACTATATTTTGTAAAATGTAGGAGCCTTTTTAAAAAAATCTTTGTAATCCTTCAATAGTGGTACTTGCAACTGAAGAGTACATCTTTTAGTTATTAAATGTCCAGTGATACACAATAGTTTTTCTGGATTTTCTATTTTTTGATTTATTTACTTCAATTTTATTTATAAATATTTGAGTAATACTGGATTAAAATGAGATTTATTGTAAAGGATTTAGTTTAAAAACCATTTAATTTTCTTTATATATTTAGGTTATAGTGATGGGAGCTACTAATCGTCCTCAGGACCTTGACTCGGCTATAATGAGAAGAATGCCTACAAGATTTCATATCAACCAGCCTGTAGGTGGTCTTGATTGTATTATAAACAGTTACATATTTGCCTTTTTGACAGGTTTTTATCTGATTTATGAGAAGAGAATATTTTGTTTCATAAAACTCATGACAGGCAGGGAAGGAATGGAACAGGAAACCCCATAATTACTCCTTTGTCCTTTCTACTCTCTTTGCTTTTTTTCTTATTTTTATCTTAAGATCAGTGTTTTTGCTTCTAAGAATGTAATTATCTCAAATTTTATTAGACACTTTAGTGATTTATTCTGGGAAGATAAATAAGGAAATCTAAATTATAGTTTGTATTAGCATAGAATAAATTTGAGGAAATAGAAGTTAATGGATTGTTTTATTCAGACATCCTAGCATGAAGATCAAGTGAGATTTGTTTTATTAATTATTGGCCAATTAATTAGTGTTTCCTCTGCCTGGATGATGATTTTAGAACTTAAGGTTCTGTATTATCACTTAACAATGCAAATCCATTGGTGGTATTGAACCATTACTGCCTTCTTTCTAATGTTCTTTTTTGTTAAATACTCTCAAATAGATGATTATAACTTTTTTTGGTACTTTATAATTTTTGCAGAGAAGCCAAAATTTTGAATTTTGTCTGCCTTTGGATTGAAGGGAAAAAAAATAGTTCCATACAATTAACATGTTACTGTATACTTACAGTCATTTAAAGGAGCTTTTAGTTTGTCATTTCTTTCAAGTATTAGAATAAAGATAGTATAATTCCACTTACAATCTTTGGCTAAAAATCATTTGTCTTATTTATATTCTCTAACTTATCAAATCAACTTGTGGCAGCGACCATGGTCTCCTAAAGACTGATGATTGTGGCCTCTATAAAATTACTCTGATAAAGTATTTGCTAAGGCTAAAGCCTCTGGTTCCTCTGAAGATACATATGTACTTAACCACTCCATCTAAAAATTACCTGAAGAGTCATTGAAGAGATTTTTTAAACTTAATATTGTTGTTGTTGTTAGGTGCCGTCGAGTCGGTATCTGACTCATAGTGACCCTCATAGGGTTTTCAGTGGCTGACTGTTTCGGGATTGCCTTGGGAGTGGATTGCCAGGCCCTTCTCCCAAAACTTAATATAGGAGACTAAATTATATTCATGGGAGAAGGACGTGGCAATCCCCTCCTGAAGCAATCCCAAGACAATCAGCCATTGAAAACCCTATAAAGGTCTCTATGAGTCAGACCCGACTCTACAGTACCTAACAACAACAAATTATATTCAGTATAATTAGTATTTACTGAGCATTAACACGTGTCAGACACTTGCTAGGCTCCAGTGAATGGAACATGGATGGCCCTTGTCCCAAGGAATTCTTGCATTGTGTGGAAAGCATATATATAAGTAAATAATGTAAAATGTGCTTTACAAAGGTAATGTTTAAAGAACTGCAAGAGGCTGAAATGATGGTGAAAACTAATACTTGTGTCTATGGAGCCAGTGAGATTTACAGAAACCAGTTAGGCCTTGAAGGATGTAGGAAGTTGTCAGGCAAATGAGATACCAGAATGAACAAAGGCAATAGGGTATGGAAGCACAGTTTAATGGGTGAGTTTTAGGGGTCTGTCATTTAGAACACCAAGGAAAATAGATGGAGATGAAGCGGAAAAAGTAGGCTGCTACCGTGTTTAGATGAACTTTATATGCTTTGCACAAGAATTTGCTGTATTTTGCAAGCAAGATACTAGAACATTTCAAAGAGAATTAGTTTACCTCACTGATTCTGAACACCAAGATTAGTGATCTTTATCAGTAATTGAATTGTAAGTCTATAGACAACTCAGGTTTTTGACACAGAGTGGTACAGAACATAGGGTACAATATGGAAAGTAGCATTTATTAATGTCATGAATTTAATACATTGTGTGTTATCAAGATGAGTTATAACAGGTTTCATCAGATTTGTTATAAATTTGTATACTGTTAACATGGAAAGTGGAATTTTGTCATCTCCTTTCATTGTATTTTTAGTTAATGCATACATTACAGAGTAATTTTTTTTCTTGTGTAACCACTCTGTCAGAGTGTAATATTAACCTTACCTTAAAACTTTTCTCCAAGCAAAAGGCTTCTTACCAAAAAGTTGTTATTGATCACATAGTATACCAAATTAACTTTGCTTTTTAACACACTTAAATTATAGAAACAACAAAGTTTGTTTTTTTTTCAGGTAATTTGATTTGATACTTGTAATCAGTTCTGTTCTGTCAGTGGTTGTAGGAATAAGAATGAATTCAGCCATGATAATTTTAAAATATATGTATATTTATTATATGTGTAAGGCATTCTATAAAAGGAATTAAGTATAGTTTGTATTCTTTGGTATAATAATATGAGGTGTCACTGGAGGGAAATCATTAACACTAAAAATTCACCAGTAAATATTAGTGAACATGGAAGTCCTATGTTGAAATGGAGGAATCAAGGGAGTATTGTTGTTGTGTCTTTCTGTTACAGGTAAGAATATCTTGGGGCAGTGGTGAGTTTTCATAAGATTAGTAAGATGAAGATTGCAGAACTGTATAGGAAGAATATTGTAGTCTTAAGTATTCACTCACTTAATAAACATTGAGGGCATTATTATTTTCTAGACATTGTGCTAGGACTGGCGGTTCAGAGTAAGAAATATTCATTAGGACTATCACAGATGATTATTGTAGTCTCATGTTGTGACCTTGCTTTAACCTCTGTCAGAGTTTCTATTATCAAGTAGTTTACAAAGGCAGAAATTGTAGAAAAACTAGTTGATTCTTACTTTTGAAAAAACTGCTAACTAGAACTTATCCTCATTTTAGGCTCTAAAACAAAGAGAAGCAATCTTGAAGCTCATCTTGAAAAATGAAAATGTAAGTACAGAATTATAATTTTTCTTCATCTTATGATATTTATTTTCATAAAGTCATTTTAGAGAGAAGTGAAGAAATCTGAGACTAAAGTAGCTTTGAATTTGACCTAAATTACCATAAAACTCATGGCTGCTCATGTAACTTAGTAACTATGATATATTTGAACTAGTTAAATGATTAGGGTTTTATAAGAGCTGTGTATTTTTATATTATGGATTAAAATACTCTTGACATTTTTCAGACCAGTCCATGGCTATACAAAAATATTTGTTCTTATAAAGAACATTTTTTGTTTTGTTTTATCACTTGTTTTTACTTCTGTGCAACATTTTTTGCAGTTGGGATTTAGATTTAAGAAGAAATGATAGGCCTGGGTGGAAGGAAGGAAGGATGGACATAATCTTCGGTAGCTTTCGTGTTTAAGGTTTAAAAAAAAAAATTCATAATATAGTCACATGGTGAAACGTTAAAATAGGTATATTAAATGATATCTGGGGAAAAGTCAGGAGAAGGATGTGGCAATCCACTCCTGAGGCAATCCCTAAACAATCAGCCATTGAAAGCTCTGCGTTGGTCTCTATGAGTTGGACCCAACTCAACAGCACCTAACAACAAAGGGAAAGTCTTGTTTCCCTACGTTTCTTCTATATCCTTTCTGTGTGAATTTTAGAATCAATTTGTCTTACTTAGTTAAAAAATAACAATATTTTGGTGGATTCTCATTCAAGAGAATCTTTTTGGTATTGAATCTTTCTGCCCAATAGCATGTATGTCTTTCAGATTAATTCTTCCCATGTTTTTTTCAGCAGTGTTCTAATGATTTAGTTCTTTAAAATATGTCAAAATAACTATCTTAAGTAATTTTCTACTGCAATAACAGGATACCATAGATTTTATAATTAAGAAGTTTATTTAGCCCTCAGTGATGGAGGCTGGCAACAGTGTCTGGTGAGGGCTTTTGTATTCTGTTATCTCATGGCAGAAAAATGAAAGGTCAACCAAGCACTTGAAGAAGACAAAAACCACAAGAGGCAGACTCTACATATAGCTTCTCCAAACTTGGTAACATCAACTCATTCCTGAAGGCTCTACCTCATGGCCCAAACACCTCCCACTAGGTCCCACCTCCTAGCACCATTGCATTAAGGATAAAGTTTTCAGCCCATGAATTTGAGCTACTCACCCAAACTATAGCAATAGCATATAGATGCAAAAATTTAAATAACCTATCAAATTACAAAGGTCAGAGAAAATTACAAAGATTAGATCCATGATGATTAACCACTGAAGGGTCATAGAGCCCTTTAAAAATGAGATAAAAGCTGTAAATCCTTTCCTAAGAAAACTACATATGTGCATGAAATGGTTTGTACAGTTTCAGAGACATTCCAAAAATCCTTCATGTATTCTAGGTAAGGAATTCCTATCTTAAGATGAGGAATCAAACTGTATTTTACCTTTTAATTGAATATTTGATAACTGCTTTCAGGAAATCATTGTGTAGTTGTATTACTGTTGAGAAAAAACACACTTAATTGGCAAACCTTTAACAAGGATAGGCATTAGCACAAGCAAAAAAACAAGTTAACAAGTACTATTGAATTAGGATGGCTGTGATATGGCTAGAAGTTTAATAGATATTAGGACATAGTTATTGACAATTTTGCAAAGACTTCTGATTAGCCAATATAATTAATTATTTAATTAAAAACTTTTAGCTGGGCATGGTGGCATGCACCTGTAATCCTAGCACTCAGGAGGCTGAGGAGGAGAATGGGGGAGTTTGAGGCCAGTTTGGGCTACACAATGAGACCCTATCTCAAAAAAACAAACCAAGCTTTAATGAAGGATTATATTGTATGACTAGACATAACATTTTCAAACCACATGTATGTAATCTAGCATAGCTGTAGATGATTTACATATGTTGTTGTTGTTAGGTGCTGTCAAGTCAAGTCCGACTCATGATGACATTCTACGTACAACAGAACGAAATGCTCTCCAACACTATGCCATGCCCGGCGCTATTGTCAGTGCTTCTCTGCTATTCATAGGGTTTTTCAATGGCAGCTTATTTTGGTTGTGGGTTGCCCAGTCCTTCTCCATAGCCTGCAGCACCTGGTGTTCCCAGGTGGTGTCCCATCCAAAGCCTAACCAGGCTGACCCTGTTTGGCTTCTGAGATCCAGTGGGATCATCTGCTAGGGTGCTATGGCTGCAGGCAATTTACATATAGATAATATAAATAATGAAGTTTAAGTTCTTTCTCATTTAAAGTTAAGAAGTTATTCATCATGTCTAATCTAAATTGGTTTCAGTATTGATTTTTTTCAGCGAAAATTCTTTTAGAATTACATGTGTCATAAGTACAGGAAATTTTAAGTATTCTGTTTCTTATTCATGAGAACACAAAGGATTAGTCTCTGATCAGTTTTATGATGCAAAATATGTATGCTTCCTACGTAATTACTGACATGAGAATGTCTCATTTCCCACCAGCTGATATTCATATGCTCAATGTATATTGCTTCTTCAATAAAATCTGAAATTCGTTTACTTTTGTTAAAAGATGCTTCACATAAGCAAAAGAAAGCACCATCATACATTACTAAGCAGAATAAGGGTCTATTAATATAAATAAACTAACAGACTTATATAAATGTTTCTTCTCTGAAGAAAAGACTGATGCTTTTTTAATGATCACTGTGTCACTCTTTTATAACTCTTGCTAGATACTCCATAATATGACTTGTTTCTTTTAAAAAGATAGAGTAGGCTGGTCCCAGTGGCACACACCTACAATCTTAGCTTCTCAGGAGGCTAAGAAGGAAGATGTCTTGAGCCAGGAGTTCAAGGTCAGCATGAGCAACATAGCAAGACCTTGTCTCAAAAAATAAAAGCAAGGGACAGGAGGGAGCAACAGGGTCTCACTATGTAGCCCAGGCTGCCCTCAAACTTCAGATCCTCCTGCCTCAGTCTCTTGAGTGCTGGGATTACAGGTATGCACCACTACACCTGGCTTTGGTTTAAACTTTCAAGTATAAAAAGAATTAACATTAATGAAACTTAGACCCTATGAAAGTATTATATCTGATTCTAAAGTAAGGAGGTAGCTTTTTTCCCTATTCAAACTTACCTGAATGTAGATATTTTATATAACATACTGAAAATAGTTAACAAGCATGGGCTTTGGAGATAGACCGTGAACGTCTCCCACATCACGCCTTAACCATTCCGTGCTTTATGACCTTGAACAAATATCAATAGTATCTCTACGCCTTATTTTTCTCATTTTGGAATTAAATGCCAACAATCTCACAGACTCATTTGAGAATGTAATAAAATTATGTATTTAAACTGCTTAGACTACCATGTATATTAGGTATATGGTCAATGGGAGACATAATAAATAACTGTTCATAAGTAAATCCTGTTCTTTCAAGCTGCTTTAGAAGTCTGTCGCTTTATTCCAGCATTACCAGTTCTCAAAAGCTTTTTTAAATTTAGGAATGCTTTTATTGCCTAATGAAAAGAATTCCTATTTCTTCATGGTTTATCTAATATTTATTATCTTATAATAAACGGGCTGCTTTTATAGTACTTGCGATGTACCAAGCATTGTGACAAGATATATATTGTTTTATTTACTCCTCAGTACTCTAACTGTGCATATTAGTCCTCTTTATAGTGAAAACTTATATAATACCTCTGCTGGAATCACACAAAGGAGTGATGGAACCTTTCTCTGAACCATTCCCTAATACTATCTCTGTTAACTAATTTCCTCCTGCAGTGACTGAAATCTTTTTCTTCTTATTATTTATTGCCGTACTGGCAGTTGAACCAAGAGCCTTGTGTACTCTACAACTGAGCAGCACCCTTGGCCTTCCTTTTATTTATTTTTTTAATTTTGAGAGAGTGTCTTGTTAAGTTGTGCAGGCTGCCTCTTTCCTCAAACTTGTGATCCTCCTGCCTTAGCCTCCTGAGTAGCTGGGATTACAGGCATGTACCATGGTGCCTGCCTTCATTCTTTTTTTATACTTGGTTTGTTCATCCTCATAATTTTATCCACCTGTCCTGCACAAGATGTGTGAGTGATTAGAACACAATGTGGACCAATGGAGGAGTGGGGAAATGAGAGGGGAAGGCGTTGACTGAAAGAGGAGGAATAATTTTTACCATCTCAGAATATAATTTGGAGGGCTGAAGGTGTGACTCAATGGTAGAGTGCTTGCCTAGCATTTGAAAGGACCTGAGTTTAATCTCTAGCACCACCAAATAATAATAATAATAATAATAATAATAATAATAGTAGTAGTAGTAGTAGTAATAATTTGGAAACTCTTTTTATGTACTTTTAAAAAAATATGAAATATTTCAAACATATAAAGTATTGTATGTTTGAAATAGAAGCCTTATATCTACCATGCAAGTTTAATAGGTGAGGCTTTTAACATATTTCCATATTTGCATCATTGTCTTAAGTAAAGACTTAAGCATAAAACTTATCAACTCTGTCTCACCTTCCCCACCCCCATCATTGTGGTCTAACCTGCTGTCCAGAAGCTGACAGTGTGTGTCAGTTCCATGAATATTTGTAAATAGATGCCTAATATGTATAGGCATAGTTTGTTTCTGCTTTTTCACTATTATAAGCAGTGGATAAATTAGATCTTCCTATGTGTGTCTCCTTATGTATAAGTACAAGAAGAGTTCCTCAGATACGAGTAAAAACTACAAAAGAAGAAAATAGACAAAGCTGACTACAGTCAGACCTAAAGCTTTTATGTGACAAGATAACATGAACACAGTGAACATTTGCAACCCTATAACCAACAAAGGACTAATATCCAAATTGTATATGAAATTTCTGTAACAAGTTTGTCAACATTTATGTGTATACATTAGCTCACAAGTGCTAATTATAATTAGCCCTAAGATATCATCATTTGATACATAATTTGATATTTAAAAATCTCCCAGTATTATGGATTTGTCCATTTTTCTACATAATTATGTTAAATTTGCTGTATGTATTTTAACACCATGTTGTTAGTTGTGTTCAGGTGCAGAATTGTTTTCTGGTGAATTATTTTTTATCATTACATAATTACTTCTCTTCCCAATTATTCATTTTGAGTAAAAATGTGTTTTATCTGATACAACTAGAGCTACATTCATTTTCTTTCGCATATTTGCCTTATATGTCATTTTTCAACATTTTAGTTTATTTTTGTTTCTTTCAAGTATAACACAAAAGCTCTTTATTCCTCAGCATACACATGACTACTTCAGACCTCAGATACCTGCATTTTATATGTATATATAATCTTGTCTTTAAGTGTCTTAGTTTAGTCTGTTTGCATTCATGGTTTTTTTACTAGTAAATTTGTGTTCATTTATTATTATTTTAGTGCTTTCCATGTACTATGCCTTTTCTTTGCTTTCTGCCTCCATTTCAGCCCCATTTTCATTAGTAATGTTCTTATATTCATTATTCCCATTTTTTTCTTTCTCTACTGTAGATTTTGAAGTTATATATTCTCTTTCTGTCCTTTAGATATTTAAATATATATTTATCTGTATATATATGTATATATATGTGTATATATATATATATATATACTTTAATTTTTTTGTCATACATACATAAAGTTGATTTATTTCTCTCCTTTCTTACAATGCTTTAATATAGGTGTCCCTTGTGTCTTATGTGCTCTTATCATTTTGGTTCCACTTTGTTTCTGTATTTCAGATTAAATGATTATTACTGTACAGCACAGCTTGTTTAGATTTATCTATATGTTTACCATGGCTGTTTCACAGCTCTAAACCTTCTAGGTACAGTTTTCTTATTTCAAAGAACATAATTTGTCTTCATTTATAACACTTATATTTAGGAACAAGAGCGCCATCACTGCAGGTCACATTTACAGACCTGGCAGTAGACCCCATGTTGTCTTACTTCCAAGTTTCTTCCTGTCTTTGTGTAGAATTGTTGTCCTTACTTAAACCCTGAGTCTTCCACAATTATAAATGAGAATTTAGTAACTAATAAAAGCAGCATTCAAGTCAGTTAGGAATGTAAATGTTAGTAATGACAAGTGGTTATTCTGGGGGAAAATGCAGTTGGACCTCTACTACATGTGTTCAGTTCTGGTTCTGTGACCCTGTTAACCTATACAGGTATCATGGTTCTCACCAGAAAATGAAAATGACAATATTTACCTGACAGTATTAAATGAGAATAATTCATATAAAGTGTTTGACACAGCGAATGAGATATAAGAATCATTTAGTAGTAATGATAAAAAGCTTGCAGGCATAGCCCTGTGGCATCTGATCCCGACAGATCTCGGAAGCTAAGCAGGGTAGGGCCTGGTTAGTACTTGGATGGGAGACTGCCTGGGAACACGAGGTGCTGTAGGTTTAGGAGACGGACCTGGCAACCCACTCCCAAAACTGAATCTGCCGTTGAAAACCCTATGAACAGGAGAGAAGCACTGATAATAGTGTTTCCCCTGTAGTATGTAGGGTCGCTATGAGTCAGATACTGACTCAACGGCACCTAACAACAACAACAATCATAAATATACTTTTTCTTGCTCATTTTCTCCTTAATCTATATGTATTTAGTATGGCAATTATATTCTCCCAAGCCTGTTATTTGGCTTGACTTAACTGGCTTCACTGTAAGTTAAGGATGGGGAACAAAACTTAAATGTGAAATTAGTGTTGAGGTAGCAGAACATCTCAAAGGAATTTTAAATGGGGTGTGTGTGTGTGTGTGTGTGTGTGTGTTTGTGTGTGTGTGTGTGTGTGTTTCCAGTGGATTCTGGACTTAATTTGCCAAATATGTTGAATATATTATGGAAAAATATCAACTCAGTACATTCCTGAATAGTACCAAAGTGAATTCAACAGTATTTGAAGGTCTTTTCTTCTCTGTCACCCCATACTCTATCCAAATAAATACACTTACTCCTGTCTCAATCATACTGGCAAATAATGAAAATTAGATGTCAAATTTTGAAGCTTTTTTATGCTTAGAAAAGCTCCTAGACACTGAAAATACTTTCTAATGTTTCTCCTCCCATCCTGTTATAATATACTTAACTTCATTTAGATCTAAGATGGATGTTTGAAAGTATCCTTGGCAGTATATTTTATATTTGTATTTTAAGCATGTTTCATATTTGTTTTAAGGTGGATAGGCATGTAGACCTGCTAGAAGTTGCCCAGGAAACTGATGGGTTTTCAGGAAGTGACCTAAAAGAGATGTGTCGAGATGCTGCCCTCCTGTGTGTCAGGGAATATGTTAATTCTACATCAGAAGAAAGGTATGTTTTATTTAGACTTGATTTCTACTGTTTGTCAGACCTTTTAGAGCTTTTAGATTCGTTGTTTTGTTACAGTTATTTTGCTTTATAACACCAAGTCTGCTTATAGAGTAAAAGATAAGTTTAATTGGCAACTTGCCCTCCCTTAAATTTATTTACTACTGTTTTTCTAAAAGGGAGTTCTGAAAATGATGGGTGGGAGGGCTGTGGAGAGGCTCTAGAATGAAGAGGAAGAAAAGCTGAATTTGTTCTGGTAGTCCATGAATGGGTCAAAGAAAGCTGACAGATACCTGGGCTTGCCTTCTTTGTTATAAAAACAGGGTCCTCTAGGATCCCTAGATTTTTGTCTGCATCTTAAAATTCCATTATATAAAGAAATGAGTGCCTTGTCTTCCAGAAATTTCACAGGCAAAGAAAGAAGCATGGGACTGAAGACTGGGCTTTAACTTGTTAACAATAATGTATTTACTAAGCAAAACCATTTGTCACTTCAGCAAATTGTACTTAAAACCAGTTTCAAAGTATGGTCAACCTGAGAAGCCAATTTTGTACTATCTTTATTCCAGCAAAAATACTAGTGGCCTGAGGTAATTCACTCTGAAAACTCATGTCCTTTAAGGAAGTTTCCCAGAAGGCCACTTGCCCTGACCAATATGCCATGCATTTCTTTTCAGAATATCAGCCCTCTAATAAAGAATTTCTGTGACTTAGTAAACCGGTGTACTTTGAGGCTGTATTAAATGAGTTCTCCGACTCTTGCCCCTTTGTTTCTCTTTCCCTAAGCTCCCTGAGGTTTTCACACCAAGTGACCCTGATTTCCTTATGGTTTTCGTGTATTTGATTCTAGTTTGTTGCCATAGTAAGCATCTCCAAAAACTTTTTTTTGGGGGGGCGGGGGGGGTTGCGGTATATAGAAAAGTTTGTATGAAAGTTGACCTGTCAACCAGCAGCTATGTATGCACTAGTTCTGGACTCATTAGTAGTGCTCCCTCGAATCCCATTGTGGAAGTTCATTCCATTTATTTGTTGCCAGGTTAATCCAGCTACTTCAGCAAGTTGGGAATACTTTTAACATCTGTAGCCAAGAACCTACCTTCCAAAGGTCTTTATTTTCATATAAAAGATTAAAAGGAGAAATAACAAACCTGTATATAAGTTTTGCTTAAGTAAATTAAACTAATGAGAGACTTGTTTTTCTGCTGCCTCAAAGCCCTGGAAATTTTATATTTTAATATGAAAAATCTGGCTAAGAGACTTGGGTTATTATAACTTTTTCCCTGAATGTTTTTCCCTCGGTGTCTGTGAATTACAGAGGTGGCAAAATGTATTTCATTTTGTTTCTCTCGTGATTAATGTGAGGGGCTTGGATTAGTTGTTTTTTATTAAAAGTGATGAATTTTATTTCTACCTCATCAGAAGCTAAACATATACATGAGTATATCCTTAGGAATGCTACTATTTTGTTCCATTTTCATGGAATTAACTTGATTTCTTGATTCAAGTTATATTCCTGTTTGGATAAACAGACATTTTACTGTGTAACATTTTCACCTTACGGTTACATTCTGTACTTAACATTTTTGGTGTGAAGTATTTGATTTTAGCCAGCCATTGCTTTCCCACCTCTTGGCTGTCAAAATCTCTGTGAATTGTATATGCATAGATAATTCCTAGAAGAATTGGCTAAACCTGTTAATTGTTGTTGCCTTTTGATCTTGAATGAGAGAGACTTTATTGTTATACTCTTCTGTATAGTTGAAAAAACGTTTTTTACCACGTGCATTTTTCAAATCGTGGTAAAATATCATAGGAAGATATATTCTAAAATTACTTGACTATTTGGTGGTTTTGTTTACATTTTAGTCATGATGAAGATGAAATTCGGCCTGTCCAACAGCAGGACTTGCATCGAGCAATTGAAAAGATGAAGAAATCAAAGGATGCAGCATTTCAGAATGTTTTAACTCATGTTTGTTTAGATTAAGAGTAAAGATCATTTGTACAGTTCAGTGATCTAATTTGGTGTGCCCTCTCATCAATTAGTGGAAATAGAGTGGAAGGAGTACTCTAAAACAGTGAGGGAGTTAGTTCCATGTTTATAGTTTTATACTCTGAATTCTAAGTTATTGAGGTGTAGTTGTTATATAAATGGTATTACTACTTGTCAGAAATCATGAGGAGGAACAGTTTAATTCAGCCTGAATGTGGGTGCTTGTGTTTGACCTCTTTAGCCATATGTTGTTATAGCCTTATTAGAATCTAAGCTGGTCTTAAAGTAATAAATGATTCATTGGGTCATTAGTGAGTAATGGGGATGTGGTTAGGTGCTGGTTCCTAGAGATTGTGTGTGTGTGTGTGTGTGTGTGTGTGTGTGTGTGTGTGTGTGTGTGTGTTAAATGTATATATCCACACATTTTTTATTGACATTCTGTAGATATGTTTGAATACAGGAACTTTTTTTATCCCAGTTACTGAATCCAAAAGTACCAAATAGTATATAGCAAAACTAAGATTTAAGGTTGTGTCTCACAGGTACAGTGATTCAGCCATTTCTAGTTGTCATTTGTTTTAGCCTTTTTTAGGCTGGGCATTTCTCAGTCTTCAGTTGATTAGTTGAATCATCCATATCTGAATATATCCATGTGGCTCAGTTATAATGGTTGTCAGGATAATTGAATAAAAATAACTTGTTTAGTGATTAGCATTGAATGGTTGCTATGCCAAAGTGTGATCAACTCTGATTTCACTGCTATTTGCTAGCCCACTGAATAGATAAATTTTTTTAAGTTTTAAATTTATTTACACCAAAATAGATCGAAAGCCTTTCCCAAGAGTGGGTTTGAGAAACCTCAGTGCTCTTAAATAAGTGTACATGACTTTTCTTTTAATGTAACCATTCTTTTGTAACTATGTTTCAAAAATTATATATTCTTTAATTATGGTCAAATATAATTTGGTCACCAAAAATGAAATGATAGTTTAAGTTGTTGTTGTTGTTGTTGTTGTTGTTGTTGTTAGCTTCCATTGAGTCGGTGTCTGACTCATAGCGACCCTATGTACAACAGATGAAACACTATTGTCAGTGCTTCTCTTCTATACGTAGGGTTTTCAATGGCTGATTGTTTTTTAAGAGTGGGTTGCCAGATCCTTCTCTCTGATAGTTTAAGTAGCCGTTATTAAATGTGGTAAAAATACTCATTTTGTAACCTTAAATTAAAAAAAAATTTTCAGCATAATATAAATTTTGACCTCATCACATATAAATATACACATCAGAATTCCCATATTGTACCTGTAGTCATTTGCTGCTATGTGAACTACATAGGAAACAGTTTTTTATTCAGAATTCCACTAATCAGAATTCTGTTGACATAATGCCAGGCATGGCACGTATCAGGGAGTGTTTCATCTGTTGTGTACCGGGTTACTATGAGTCAGACCTAACTCAATGGCACCTAACAACAACAAACAAACAAACAGATGTGAATAATGGCATAGCAGTCTTAGGACACCTCTGAATCACCAGAAAGATTAAATTATGGTTCAAACGCTTTTGTTTTTATTATATTTCTTTGAAAACTCTCAATCTGTGCATAAGTTAGTGGATTAATTTCTCAGTAATGTCTCACAAGAACCTAATGGTTAGTTTATTCATTGTATTTCAGTGGGTAGAAGTTGCAAGAGAACACTTGGGATAACAAGTTATAAAAGATTGTGAAGATGGTGGGAAAAATGAATGCAAAATACAAGATACCAAATACTTTTAAATGTATCCCATTTTTAATAACTTTATTATATATTTCTGTGTAATAAAGGGGTCCCTTTTCACTGAATTTTTTGCCACTTAATCCTTGGTCTTTTCAGTTATCTTAAATTTTATGTGTTTGGGGGGGTTAGCTTTTTGGGGGATCCTATACAACTTGTGTTTGGACATGTTTTATCTTCCAATGGAGATTTCACATTTAGAAGAACATTTTAGTATCTCATTATTCTGTTTTGGTATGCATTTCAGTAGTCATTTAATTTCAGGACTTCAAACCCACGAAAAAATAGTTTCAGTTTGTTAAAATTTAGAGGGTTCAGGTTCATTTCAGGTTCAAATTTAAAATTTTAATCTTGTATAGACAAATGAATAAAATTTTCAGGTTTTTTTTTTCTTTCCCCTCTTTCTCTAATTTTTAAATAGCTACTGATACAAAAAGAAACTTTAAAAGCTGAACACAAACCTAGTTTTTCACTGGGTTTGGGTTCAGGTTCAGAAAAAAAATTTTTTACGTGCTTGAACTGGAACAGAATCAGGTTTCAGGTTTGGGTTCAGTTTGAAGCCCTGATGTCTATACATAAAGCTTAAACTCAAACTTGAATCCTTTAAATTTTAACTTTATTTCACTTTTGGTACCACTTAAGAGTACTAGTTCTAGAATCAGACTTTCTGAGTTTGAATCCAGACTCCCAATTAATTAACTGCATGTCCTAAGACTGGTTACCTTATTTAGTTTATTTATCTGTTTTATTAGTTTCAGGCTAGGTCTCTCTATGTTGCCAGGCTGGCCTTGAAGCCCTGGGCTCAGGCAATCCTCCTGCCTCAACCTTCTGAGCAGCTGGGACTATAGGTGTACATTACCATCCTTGGCTAGTTACCTTACTTGAACTTCAATTTCTCATCTATAAAGTAGAGCAACATAGGCGTCTATCTTAGAGGGTTGGCAATACACATAAGGTACTCAGCACAGTGCCTGGCATAGAGTTACTGCTCAGATATTAGCTATGATATATTAATGCTATTACCTTTACACACTAATACACATATCCTGTTAAATCAACTCAGGCTTCAAGCACTCTTCCTGCTTATGCCATTTCTAATTTCCATCATCCTTAGGCCTGTGTTCTAGGGATTGAGATTAATAAACTTGCCTGTGTGATGTTTTTTTAAAAGCCTAATTATTGGAAGGCGTCTATTAGGTTTGTGTTTTATGTTCTCATGCTATTTGTTGTTGTTGTTGTTTTTGGTGGTGGTGGTGCTGGGGATTAAACCCAGGGCCTCTCACCTTGAACTTGGAATCCTCCTGCCTCAGCCTCCTGTATTGTTGGAATTATAAGCATGCACCATGGTCCCAGCTTCCTCCCCCTATGCATTTTTTAATTGAGGTTAGAAAATTCAAGAATCAATTTAGTATGACCTTTATTATTTTTCTTCTTTCTATCTCACCCATAACTCATGTTATTAAGAGCTGGGTTAGGGTAAATATTCTGTGTGGACCATAGTAATCTAACATTAGTTTTTGTAATTTATGGGTTTGATGCTAGATGGAGATGGAGCCCTGAGTGCCTGTGTAAAAATGTCAGCAGCATCTCAGTAGGAATTTTTATTGGACTTGTATTATTTATGGACTGATGTTACAGCTTTCATCTAGATATGGAAAATAAATTAAATATGTATATTTTATAATTAATGTATATTTTATCATTTTCATTTTAGCTTGTGTGTGTGTGTGTGTGTGTGTGTGTGTGTGTGTGTGTGTGTGTACTAGGGGTTGTACCCAGGGTCTCACAATGCTAGGCAGGTGGCAGCTGCTTTACTCTGGAGCTGCTCCCTTTTTTATTTTTTTGTTTTTGAGAAAGGGTTTCACTAAGTCACACAAGCTGACTCTGTGTTTGAACTTAATGATCCTCCTGCCTCAGCCTCCTGAATAGCTGGGATTAAAGGCCTGTGCCATGGTGCTTGGTTTAGCCTCTCTTAAAATCAGAATATTGAATAGAATCCTAATGTGCTAAAGATATAACATGCATGTCTAAAACTCCATCATCAACTGGATACTTTAAATAAAGCCATAGAATCTTCCCATCTCAAACTAACAAATCTTCATAGCTTTTCATTTTAAAATTTGTTGTAGATTTAATCCATCATAGAGTTCCCTAATTTTTCAAAAGTTCAAGCTCTTTATGTGTACAGGAAAAACTGTCCAAGTCATCACATTCATGAGATCATCTTCAGGAGAGCTTCAACTGTATGGAATATGGTCTCCTAACAGGATTAACTGTGGTATATTAACAGCATATGCAAATGAGATAAGAAATTATTTAGCAATGTGAGTAGAAAAAAATCCTACAAATACTGTTGTAAACATTATACTGTTCATATTAGTGGCCCAAATGAGTCTCATTACTAAAATACTGAAGTGGGAATATTTTATTCTGCTTGTCTAATATTTACAATTATATACCTGTTTGAGACCACTTTTAGATAGTAGTTTTTGTGCTTTGACTAAGTTCCAGTGAATGTTAGTGCTAGGTGTGGAATGCATCAAGGACACAGGTTTGTGAATCATGACAACTTAGGGTGTTTTTGATTTTGGTTGTATTTTTGTTTGTTTTTGAGACAGGGTCTTATTGTGTAGCCCAGGCTGGCCTTGAACTCATGATCCTCTTGCCTCGGCCTCCAGAGTGCTGGGATTACAAGCATGGACCACTACCCACATGACAGCTCAGTTTAAAACAAACATGAAAACACTGAAGTAATTACTGACATGCAGACTTGGACCTAAGAAATAGAATATAGCAATGTATGCCACATTGTTCTGAAGATGTGTTGTTGTTAATTGCCGTCAAGTCGTCTCTGACTCATAGCAACCCTCTCAGGGTTTTCAATGGCCACTGTTTTGGGATTGCCTCAGGAGTGGATTGCCACATCCTTCTCCCATTTTTGTGGTGCTGGGAATCAAACCTGGGACTTCAGAGACTGCAGAGTGGCACTCTATCCAACTGAGCTAAATACCAGCCCCAAAGATGTATAGATTCCAGAAATTTTAAGAATGATCCAGACACTTAAGCAGGTGATGGCTATATCATCCAATAAAACAAAGCCTTTGCAGGGATATCTAAGGAAGATGAAGGGTCATCAAATGGGCCATAGTCAAAGAAAACCGGTTAGGATCCTGTTGGAAGCAACCAACTCTAGCTAACCTGGGAAATAAGGAATTTATTTGAAGGATATAGGAAATACACGAGATCAAAGAGAAGCTAAAGAAACAAACTGAAAAGTTCAGAGATTTTTATTAGCAGACATTGCCCAACAGGTTTACTCTTATGCCTCCACTGAATTAAATGAACTTTGTTTAAATTGCCCATCGAAGAGAGAAGAAACCTCTAGGAACTCTTGAGTTAAATTGTTTGAGAGCAAGTATGGGGATTTACCAACTCATCAAGATTAAATGCAAAAGATAATTCATTCCAAAGAAGTTGCATTATGGGGAAGAGTGCTGGGCAAACAGAAAATGACAAATGACCAGCTGATCACATGAAGCCATAGGTAATTTGTTAAATGAAGGGCAGTATAACAAGTGAGCATGCTGTTAAGTGTGAGCAACACATATGCGATTTATATGGACAGGCTTTCAGTGAGATCCCATAAAAGTTCTCCTTCCACTTGATAATGCCTGCCTGCGTGGGTAACTTCTTAATTGGTAATTTTAAAAATTTGTTCCAGATAGCAGATAAGAGAGAACAGTGGAAACTGAAATACAGTACTGGATTTTATTTTATTTCCAGTAAGTACAAGCCCTTCCCTCTGACAGTATGAAGGGCTCTTCATTCCTACCCCTCCTAGACCTAGTTATGCTGGATCTAGGCTGTAGCTTTAATTAGATGTAGTTGACTGGTTTTAGCCAAACTCCTACCCACCCATGTAGCAGCCTTTGATCTTGTTATTTGATCTAAGAGGGGTTCTGGTTGTAGCTTCAGATGTTTGTGGTTGTCCTTTATTTTCATTTCTAAGGAGGTTCTAGAATCCAGTCGAGACTAGACAACAGTACCATATTCCTGGCAAAATCCAGGGGAAGGGGATTGTCTAGCCTAGCAATTTGTTTTTATAAGTGCTGTGTTTTCAGATTCAGTTTCTCCCAACAGAACACTGTTGTCTCAGTTTTGGCTGAATTCTCATCATGCCTGCAAAGTTTTTCCATCTAGGGCAGGCCCACACTTCCATATACTGTGTCCACACCTAGGAGTATTTCCCCCAAAATTAAAAATTGCAAGGTTCTCTGCTTACCTTTGAAGGTCTTATTTCTCTTTGGAAGCCAGTTCATGGAGAGTATTTGCCACTGTTCATTGCTAGCTTCACAGAAAAGTATTTTTAATTTTTTTTTTTTTTTAGAATCAGACTAAACTCTCCAAGTTGTAGCAAATGACTGGAATATTTTAAATATTTATTTCAATAAGATTATAATACAAGCAAAAAGAAATAAGGTAGTTCTTTAGAATGCATGTTGTGAATTGTTTGTATATCATTTTCATCATTTGGTGAATGTGTATTATGACTTGCTCAGTAATAGTATTTACCAAAGAATTAAATGCATGCGGCGGTGGGGAGGGAAGGGGGCTACTCTTTCAATACCTGTGGATGGTCAATTCTCTGTAATCTGTGCCAATTAATTAGGCACTGGAACTATGACTCATTCAAAGATCTCATAGGCAAAAGCTGCACTGTTGTTCCCTCAAATCTTTAGACATAAGAACAGTTGGGCCCACCTGGTACCCTAATTTTGTGGTTTTCTGCCTGTACGTAAACTTAGTTTGAAGATCAGTGCTAGACCTAAAAGTACAGAATAGGAAAGATGGAGATGAGAAAACAACAAATGCTGTTCTCAACCCAAGATTTGTTTCTCCTCACAGGGCAGATGGGTTGGAAAGAAATATTGTGGCCTGATGAAAGCTGATATAAGATCTGCCATCATTTGACCAAATGATTTACAACACGTTCCCAGGACTTTTTCACACTGTCCTGAACAGTTGGCATACTCCTTCAGCACCCCTTATACCTTATATTTTCTCACACATTTCCTGCCATACTTTATCCTGCTAATTTCCAGGTAAGGCCTGGGGATAAAATAGGAGGGGCTACAAAAATGGCATCTTTGAGTTGGATTTTATACCAGTTTATTTGAGGTGAGGACCAGTAGCAAAAAACTGCATGTAGCCTTCGGGACATTCATGAACTAGGAACTCTAAGCAACAACAGAGCTGTATGCCTGATGGCCACTAAAAGTATTGGTGTAAAGAGGTAATTTTTTGTTGTGCTTTTAAAAGTGGCAACTACTAAGGTTAGTGGGGATTGTAAGGAACTGGAGGACCTGCCACTGCTTCCAGCCCTGCTGGTATAACTCCTTAGGGAATAGTTTGAGAACAGGATCTGAGGAAAAGGGAAAGAAAATAGGATCATGTCAACTTCAAGGGGAAAAAAGATCCTCCTGTAGTGAAATTGTGGGCAAAGGTCCTTGAGCAACCCAGTCACCTCTGAGAAGATCAATGGAAGTTACTGGCTAAGACCATGAGTCATTTTCATCTAAAGTACCAGTTAGCAAATGACAGGAGCAAGGGTAAACAGTCTCTTAATAATGGTCCTAGAGAGTTGCAGCTGCTGTCTCTTCAATTATACAAAGGCACAAAGCCCTCAACAGTCACGTAGTCAGCCCACACCCAGGGTTAGGAAGCAAAAACAACTCAGCCTTCATTTTAAAAAATTTATTAAAATAAGAACAAGCATTAGTAGTACACAAAGTCATTTGTACTAAGTGGTACTACAGCAGAAGAGCGGTTTTAAATATGTCTTTAAAAATCAAAAAAAAAAAAAAATACATTTGGTAAGGCACTACAATCCTGTCCCATGTTTTCAATAAATATGCTGCTTTTTTAAAAGGCAGCAGGGAGTACCTCTGATTAAATGAATACAGGCATGATACTATTAAAAGAAAAACTTTGTTGTGGCCATTATATGTAATTTACTCTCAAAATAACTTCTATTAGCATTTTAAAAAATGGCAATATGAAAAATCACAGTTTCTCTTTCCAGTTTATAGCTCATCCAGAGAGATCTATGTATAAAAGGTGCTTTTTCTTCCTTGGCAACAATGAATTATGTGTAAAGTACAAAAGATTACCTCTTAGGAAATAAAGCCCTCAGAGGATGTCTCAGAACAGCTTGAGTCTTTGGAAATTTTATATATCAACTGCAGTAATATCGGTGGAGTTTAGAAAGCCCTTAACCTTTGAGTATCCAGGAAGGCTCCTTTTAAGTGCATTCTGATCAAGGAGCTTTGGTAGGCAGCTGAGGGGGATCAGGCCCAACTTGTGTTATCTGGTATAGACAGAGCACCAGACTGGGAGTCAAATGGCCTGAGCATTTGTTCACTACCACCAGTACTTGCTAACACCAACTGCATGTGTTTGTCAAAGGGCCCAGCAGCTCCCAAAGCATGCCCATGTGCATCACCTTAGTTTGTTTCCCACTAAGTTAAAAGGTTTGGATTTGATATTTTCTGCAGTTATTTCCAGTTTTTGTGCCGTGCAAGTATAATAATGGGAATTACTTTTTGGTTATACCTGCTGCTGCTGCTGCTGCTCCACTCAAGCCCAGCTTCTCTATAGGACACAATGACCACAGCAAAAAGGTGAAAACGTACCTTTCCACAGTAAGGCTAGGGATAGTTTGATCCCTCTTTACAAATCCTTTCATCAATACACTCTACAATATTAAAAGTTACCATTTAACTGGAGTTATTCACAGAAGGCCATTAAGACTTCTCTTCCTACTGACTATGTAACTTTAATGGCAGAAGTAGGTTGCATAGATCTCTAAGATTAAATTCACATTATCACACATCTGGTTTCTCCAGTCAGGGCCTCAACACTTAGGGTATTGGGCAGTAAGGCTATCTACAGTCATGAGGTAAAAGATTATCAGGAATCTTGATGTGAGCCTTATCTCATTTAGAGTGATCAGGGAGCAATTGTACAAAAGGGCTGTTTATTTGGTTTATCTTACTACTAGTATGTGGCATTGCGGTTGCAGCTTAGCAAGGTTAAACCAAAAAATATGCCTTAGGGTTTGTTTGGCAAGTAACTTAGACATACAGTCAAACTTTTTAGAAATGTGGGCTCTTCCTGATCAGATGCAGTAGCAAATACAGGTAATTTCATCCTGGAATATATAACAATCCTGCTTTTACCTGCTAAGAGTTAGTCTTCAGGTTGGCTTTCATATATATGATGAAGTTGGTTTTAAGTTATAGGCACAATGTTTACCTCATAATAAAATATTAAGTTTAAAATCAGTCATTGAGAAGCAACTGTATACAAAGCATCTACTCACAAAAAATAGAAAAGGTAAGAGCACTTCAGAAGGGAACTGTGGAGCCCAGGGGCATTTAGTTGATCTTCTCCAAGGACTTATAATAATCTGTCAGAACTTTCCATGCTTTGGGGGCCATGAAGCCATCTGGGGGATTTCCTCCTTCTCGGGCGAGCTTCCTCATCCGAGTTCCTGAGATGAAGTCGAACTCATTGTTCCTGTCACAGTACAGCAACAAAGAACTCAGTGGAGATAAATAACATTTGCCTTAAAAATTCCTGGAGTTAGGTTATGGGATTTAGACCCACATTTTTTTCTTTTTGTAAAATGCTATATCTTTTAATATTATGAAAGACAGAAAGAAATAAAAGAGATGATTTAGCTGAGAATCCCTTTCCTGCTATCTGTACCTAAATAGAGTCTAGCCCAGGGTAAGGGCTCAGTAAGTATTTGTTTAATGAATAAACACACAAATGAATAAAAAGAAATGCTGCATCCTTGAAAATGGGCAGTTCCCTAAGTCTTCTGGAACTTGCAGAACAATAGGGAAATACTGGCTGCCATCCATTCAACATTTACTGTGCCACTACTCTCTTCATGGGACGTGTCTTGAGGCCAGAGACTGTCTTCTATTTCTCTCCCTACTGTGAGCTCTCAGCACAGGAGTGCACCATAAATACTCGCCGAAATCTTGTTCTACATTATTTCCTTTCACTTATTAGGCACTCAATGAGTGCTAAGGATCAAACTTAGGGCCTCACACTCATTAAGTAAGTGCTCTACCACTGAGCTACATCCCCAGCCCCAAAAGAAATATCTATGGACCATCTACTATATGCAAAGGACTGTGCTACAACTTCAGGGGACAAAAAAATGTGTAAGACCAGGTCTTGAGTCTCCAGGAACTGTCATTCCAATGGGAACCATGTGGAGAAGTTTCCAAAGGGTCAGAATTTTGCTGCCTCATGCCAGTTGTCAAGATGTCAATTAAATAATTTTCCTCTGAAAACCTACCTTTCTGGATCATAGAAGTCCATGGCTTTTTTGGTTTTATTGTAAGCAGCCACTCGGAATGGGATGATTTCCACAGAGGTGAGGCCGGGGGCCATACTCAAGACTTTTCCCCCATGGGTGGGTTCATACAGGTCCTTCTTGGTCTCAGGGTGAGGCATTCCTGCAGGATCCCTGCCCACAATGTAGAAATTGGACCCTGCAATCATCCGGCATCTGCAGTGCCACTGAACCTAGGAAACCATGTAAGGGACATGATGGTCATCATAGGCCAAGTCCATGGTATCTGTCTATAGAGACTCCTTAATTCTGCTTTAAAAGTAATTCAGTGATAAAGGCCAACTAAAACTGCAAGAAAATCAGTGAGTCGTGAGATGGTCATGCTGTCATCTTCAGGCTTGCTTATGTTGGGTAGTACAGAGCTTTAAAGAGGCGAATCACAGGAATCCTCTTAGAACTCAAGGTTGTATCTCCTCATCTCTTCTCCAAACAGGCTGGCTAACCAGGACACCCAGATCCCGCTATTACAAAGAACTATGTGAATTTTACTTTCAACACCCTCCCTCTTCTGATAAAGGAAATTACAGTAGATGGAAATTACAGACTCCAGCATCTCATTTTCTGACTGCCAGTAATAAGCTAATTATCTTTTTTTTTTTTTTTTTTCTGGTACTTAGGAGCTGAACCCAGGACCTCACACATACTTTGCAAGCACTCTACCACTGAGCTGCACCCTCAGCCCATTTTTTAATTTTTTTATTTTGAGACAGGGTCTAACCTAAGTAATGCAGGTTGCCTCAGGCCTCCAGCTTGGGATCCCCAGCCTCCCAAGTCTCTGGGATTTCAGGTGTGTGCCCTGCTCTGGAGTTACCTTTCATATGTAAATGCTGATTCCAGTTCAACACAGCACTTGCCCTTTTTTAAAGATCAGATGGAAATACAGAGGGTGGAAAGGAGAACTAGGGGCCTGGAACTTTGATATAATTAAAGAGAATTAATTCATTAAAGTCAGTTTGGGGCATTCAGAAGGGTTGAGACTCTCTCAGTTCATCATACTTCTTGCAAACTCCTTCAAATATGCTGCACTGCTTGGGCACTGTGACAAAGAAATATCCTTTTGACAGACTCACTGTGTTACAATCAAAAGGAGATGTTTATCTTTTAAAGACATCTGACTTCTGTGAGGCTCCCAGAGCATGATGAATCACTTAGATTAACTGGAATTAATGAAATCGAACACTAAGTTAGATACAACTTGCCCCGTAACCAGAAAAAGATTCATTTTCTACCTCAATCACATGCCAAACTCCACACTCTCAAGGCAATGTATAATAGCTTTGACTTGACACTTCTAGCATCTTTACACATACAAAATGGAAACACTATTAAATCAGGAAAAGAAGAGAGACCAGAAAATTCCAGAATCTGCTCATGAAGAAGAAAGGATCCCAGAGGCTTGTTTCCTCTTTTTCCCCCTAGCACTTAGGCGTTGAACTCAGGGCCTTGCAAATGCAGGCAAGCACTCTACTACTGAGCTGCACCCCACGGCACCTTTTTTATTTATTTATTTATTTTTTTTGAGATAGTGTCTTACTAAGTTGTGCAGGCTGCCACTGGCCTTGAACTTGCGATCCACCTGCCTCTAGTCTCTGGGATTATAGTTGTGCACCACTGTGCCTGGATGAGAGAGATTTGCTTACTCTTCTAAATAAATTTTGAACCTGCACTATATCCCATAGCCCAACTCAGGGAACTGCTTACCTCTGTGGGGCCAGCATATAACATTGGAGATGGGAAGATGGCAACAATGGTTGACTTCGGATCCAGGACCTCTTCCTCAAGCACAGCTGCATGCTGCTTCATCCTCCAGTCCAGAGGCACATCATCATCCTTGGTCCAGCCCCCCAAAGGGTGCAACAGGAGGACGGGGTGCTTGTAGCCCCTCTCCAGAAGCCGACGGCGGGTGTCCTGCATCAACAGAGCATGGCCATTGTGGACAGGATTGCGCAACTGGAATGCAAACACTGCATCTGGGGAAAAAAAGCAGAAAAGCTATGGTCAAAGATACTCATGGTGTTGCTTGCCCCAATACAGGAAAGATGAAGCTATGTTTATTGCTTAGTGTGTTCTTTAAATCCATATTCTTTTGATAATCAGGAGAATGTACCTGGTCCTTTAATCCCACACCACCAACAAATGCTAGATAAAGAGAATGCACAGGAAGCCATCAAGGGAGCACCTGACTCAGGAATGACAACATTTATGGCCAGGACCTTTCTGCAGACCAAAGTTCAGGCAGGGTCAGCATTAATCATTCTTTTTGTACCCTGTTCCAGTCTCATTTCCCAAGGAGGATGAATAAACATGAGGAATTTTTCTGGGGCCCATGCATGGAGTAACAATCTAAAGATGTAAACACAGGTTGACCTTCACTTTAAAGAAATTTTTCAAAACTATCCAACCTAGTGATGGACTCATGAGAGACTTAATTTTTTCCCCTTGGTTCTGGAATATAGCTAATTTGTATTCATTATAGAAAACTTGGGAAATACATAAAAGCCGAAAACAGTATTAAAATCACTGATGATCCTGTTATTACTTTTTCTCTCTTTTTTAATACGTATAGAGGAAAAAGGTGAAAGCCTTCCCTTTTCCTTGGTCCAGTTCCTTCCCCAAAAGGTAGCCTCTGTCATCTGCAGTTTAATGTTACCAGAGACTCTTGTATTTCTAGACACAGAATAGGTTAAGGTTTTTAAAACTATTTTATTTTGCTTTCCAAAATGTGATTTGCTGTTTGTATTATTCTGCAGTTTGCTTTTGTATTTTTTATTTTTCTGTTTTGCTTTTGATTTTGAAACAGAGTCTCACTATATAGCCCAAGCTGGTTTTGAACTTGAGATCCTCTTGCCTCCACTTTCTGAGTGCTGAAATTAGAGGCAATGCACAACCACATACCTGGCTTCAATGTGCTTTCACTTACTGAATACATTAGGTATGCATATTTTAGGTCATACATATTTTAAACTGGTGCATAGTGTTCCTGTATATGAATGTAGTATAATTTTAAACTGTTTTTATATCATAAACATACCAATAGATGGTTTTATTTTTTTAAAAAAATGATGATTGATATCCTTAATTCTTTAATCAGAGAGTGGTAAGGAATATTAGCAGATGCACTAGAGCCTGCCTACATACCAGCATTCATTTCTTTACATTTCTGTTTGAGCTCCAGAGGTGTCAGGCGATATTGATCCAGCCCATCATTCCACCTTATTCTCTCCAGCACTTGAAGGTCTCCACCAACCAGCCAATCCCCACTTTCCATCACCATCTAGAAGGAGTGTTTTAAAGTTATTAATAATTAACATTGATTTCTATTTTATCTGAAAAAGTTTCTCCTTTTGGACCAATCTTGGGTTACTATTGAAGAACTGTCTTCTGTTCTTTGGCATGTCTAGCACAGTATTTCTTGAACCATTTGGTCTCTTGACTTCTTTATAGTCTTAAAAATTACTAAAGACCCCCTAAGAGCTTTTTTTTATATGGACCCCCTAAGAGCTTTTTTTATATAGCTTTTTTTAACAGTGATTAATTCATTTAAAACATTTATAAATCTATTATACATTAATATAAATAACATTTTTAGTAAAATTCCTCCCCACCCCTTCAAATAGGAAATATAGCATTCGTTTTACACATTTGCAAGTCTCTTTAATGTTCAATTTAAGAGAAGACAGGTGGATTATCATATCTATTTCTGCATTTCATCTGTGGTAATGTTTTGGCTGAAGTATATAAAGAAAACCCAACTGGGTAGATAGTCAGAAAATGGAAGGGGATTCAAATAGCCTTTTTATCTAATTGTAGATGTTCTTTGATACCACACCAAAATAATTGCTAATATTTCTTTGCTTCTTGTTTGAGACAATGTCTCACTTTGTATTTCAGGCTGGCCTTGAACTTGCAGTTCTCTGCCTCAGCCTCCCAAGTGTTTGGGATGGCCTCCCAAGTGCTGAGTGGGTGTGCACCACTATACCTGGCTTCCAAGTGCTAGTTTTTGAAAGAGTGGATCATATTCTCTGTTTGGACCAGATGCTGAGGTTTACAGTGATCTGTATCCCAAATGAATTCAGAGAATCGAGGATTGGGCTAGAGTGGTGGTTCTCAATGGAGGGTGATTTTTTGCCTACCCTGGTAGCTTTTGGTAATATCTGCAGACAATCTGATTGTCACAACTGGAGTGGGAGAGGGTGTGCTACTTTTGGCATCTAGTGAGTGGAGGCCAAGGATGTTCAGCAATATCTTCCATTGTGTAGAACATCCCTCACAACAAAGGACTCTCTACCCCAAAATGTCAATAGTGCTGAGCCTGAGGAATCTTGGAGTAAACAGGGTAATTATGGAACGGATTTGTTCCTGTTTTCATGGCCCCATTTCTAAAACATCATCAGGCAAATAATTGAACAAGAATATTCTCAAATACTCAGAATGCACGTAACGTTTTCATCATCATTTAGAACCACAGATACAACTTTGAGAGTTGACCCCAAATTCTTGGGGATGCAGTAACCAAGTCTGGACACTAGGCGTCCACCCTATACTGTATCACTCTATTGGTGAAGGAAGCACTGAACCAACTTGGTTCAGCACCCAGCTTAAAAGCATGTCTGTGAGGAGCAATGCTGAAACTGTATTTTTGGCACTTCTGGAAGGGAGGAGCAACTCTCCAATGGCATAGCTTCCTCCAGGGTGTTCCAGCTATCCCCAGAACTATGTCCAGCTATTGGGAAGGGAGGGAAGATGATGCTTTGTGGCCAAGAAGTTCCTGCTGCCATCCAAGCCATTTGCCAAAGGCAGAAGGGCCACTGCTAGGGAATTTGCTGAACCAAATGCACTGAGAAGAATGAGAACAGGCCTGGGGAGTCCAGTGAAGCAGGAAAAGAGGGATTGGGCTCAGAATCACAGGCAACAAGAATGCCCTGAGGAGGAGATGAGCTCAAACATTAGAGTGAAGACTAAAACAGCTATGGGAATAGAAGTGGCTCAAAGATGGCAAGGAGATGATAACTCAGAACTAATGCTCTGTGGAGGCCAGGCACCATGGTGCATACCTATAATCCCAACAACTCAGGATGCCAAGGAAAGAGGAAAGCAAGTTCATGGCCAGAGGCAGCTGTGCAACTTAGTGAGACCTGTCTCAAAATAAAGAAAAAGGGGGCGGGGAGCATTGGAGGTGTAGCTCAGTGGTAGAGCACTTGCCTAGCATGAGCAAAGCCCTGTGTTAAACCCTCCAATACTGGGAAAAAATAATGGAGCCAAGGGATTGCATAAATTCAAAGGAGGGGAGCAGCTGAGAGTAGAAAGGTATAGAGGTGAGAATCAAGAAAGGGAGAAGAGAGAAGGAGAAGAAATCAAAAAGAAGGAAAGAGTGGGTTCAAGAAAATAAAGGATTCAAAGAAGATCAAGAAGAAGGAAAACCTAACGTGATAGAAGTGGAGAATGTACATTCATCTCCATGCTGTCTGTTGTAGGAGTGAAATCTGGAGCTTCCAGGGACCTGGAGAGCTAATGTCCTCGTTTTCAGGTAAGAAGGCAGTTTTACAGAGAAAGGGGCAGAGTTCAAGTGCACACAGCTGTCTTACTAAAGCCAGGACCCAGATAAAGTCCTCCTGCAAACCAGGCTCTTCTTCCTAGGCTCTCATCAGTGGCCCCCAGGCTGATATTTCAGCATCACCTTCAACATTACCTGTCACAGATGTGGACAGGACGAGTACAAACTGCTCTGGGTGGACACGGAAGGGCATTTCATCATACTTATGAGTCATGGGATTTGGGGCTGTCTTCTTAAAGAAGGAAAGGAAGAAATAAGGAGGCAGAAGTAAAAGGAACAATGTTCTAATCCAAGGGACATGATGTGCAAAATAGAGAACAGGATTCAATGACCAGCCCTTTGGAAAGACTGGAACAGAAAATAGGTTGGGTGGTAAAGACTAAGAGGTACATCATATCTTTGCAAAGGGTCTCTAAATAAAGGCTGAATGCTTCACTCAGGCTAAAAAATGGGCAATGGATTAGAGACGAGTAAGCCAAGAGATAGGGAAGAAATGAAGTCTCATGGCCCAAAGGGACATAGAAGAGAAGTGAACAAATTCAAGGAATATCTGGGAGGCAGAATTGTCAGAACTTGGTGATTGAATGAAAAAGGGGAAGAGAAGCAAGAGTGGCATCCAGGTTTTGGTTATGGGCCATGGTTTGGAAGGTGGAGCTGTCAGAAGGAGACCTATGGGGGGGAGCAAGTTTGGGGACGGGTTGAGCGTGCTGAGTTTGAGGCACTCTCAGGTAGAGCCACATAGAAAAGAACTCCAAATAATTACCTAACAGTAGTTCTCAACCTTCACAGCGTGTTCAAATCGTGGGAAGCTTAAAAAACCCCAACGACCAGCCTGACCCCAAGCCAATTGAGTTAGAATCTGTGAGGGTAGGATTCAGTGTGGGATTTATGTGTTTTCTGCGACAGGGTCTCACTGTGTAGCCTAGGCTGGTCTTGAACTTCGGATTCTCCTGCCTCTGTCTCCTGATTACTGGTATTACAGGCACGTGCCACCATACCTGGCATAGTCTGGGTAGTTTTTATAGCTCCCCAGGTGATTCTGTTGGTCTTACTGACCATTCATTCTTCATTGTGGAGGCAAAGGAAATAAAACCTCTTATTCCTGTCCTTCACTGAGGAGTCACACTTTGTTCACTTGATTTCTACATCTATAAAATGGGAGTAATGATTTTTACCTATTTCACAAGAGCATTATGAGGAACAATTATAGCTTGGAAAAGCTTTAAGAGCCATGGATGAAAGGCAGCAGGGCTCCTCCAAGCATTAATGTTACAAGTTTCACCTGCGGCTCCTCATGATCTCATCTGAGACCATGTCACATGGTTCCATATTCAGTGACTCAAAGACAGTCCTTGAATGGAAGGTGAAGAGTCCTGTAGGTGAGATGCTACAGAGTCAGGCCGCTTCCTTGGCAACTAACCATTTTTTGCAAATATTCCCAGTGCCCCATGGAAATACAAGAAGGCCCATGATTACTTTGGCAAATAACAAATTTTGAAAGGTTTTCAGTTCAAAAAAAAACTATGTTAAAGTATTATTCTGAGTTTCAAGGTACCAAAAACAAACATAATGAAGAGTTCTCTTCCCAATAAAACTCATGTGTTGTGTGCTTGCCAAATGCACCTTCAACACCCAAGCATAATATATACAGGGTGAGTGGCTGTTTCTCTCATTATGCATGACCCATTACTTACCATTAGCTCCCTGGCAATGTTTACAGAGTCCCTCTAATGACCTAATAGTACCGTCACTGACAATGTTGTTAAAGCCACCACTCTCCCTGGCTCCTAAGAAACTCTGACTGCCACTGCTGACATGCATTAAAAGATAAGATGAAAGGAAACAGACACATAAGGTCACTTAAGAGCTTCCTGGGTTGCTTTTGTAGTTTGGTTTTATGTTGTTGCTTTTGCTTTGTTTTATTTTTTGTTTTGTTTTGTTTTGGAGTGCAAGTTATGTATACATAGATGTTAGACCCAAAAAACAGAAATATCTGAGCTGGGATAATGATGGGCCGTTATTTTTGGGGTCACTGGGCGGAGATAAGATCCCAAACTTGCATGATTACAATCAGGAAAGAAAGGAATAGAGACATAACTGAAGCCTGGAACATAATTTTCCTCGAGCAGCTCTGAGTCAGTGTCCAGAAATGTCAAGCTCTGTCTGCCAGCCTTGGGGAAAAATTGTTCAGATGACTTTGATCTCGATGTGCACTAAGAACAAATACTTGTGTCTAATAAGCAAGAAAGCTGCTTTGCTTGCCCACTGATGGATTTAGATTAAGAAACAGGAACCTTGAAATGGTCTTTTCTATCTTATATTTCACAGCTGAAAAAAAACGCATAATTTCTGCAGGGTCATGGGGCTGGAAAGACATCAGACTTAATTTGGTGTGGCCCTCTACTTTTATCAATGAAAAAAATGGAGGTCCAGAGAGACTACATGCCTACTCCATCATAAGGCTGTTTAGAGCCTCCAGGGCCTCAATCACTATTGATGATACTAATTCATTTGCTGAAAGTTGCTCCAGCTGGGGAATTTGAGAAGTCAAATTAGCATATATGTCACTTTTTCTTTAAGGAAAATGATCCCCATCCAGTGATTCCTTAATGTGCTCTCACTACTACCCCATCACCAATAGCAATTAGAAGTTACCAATGAATCAGAGATAGGTTAGCCTGTTTTGCATTTAGAGAGGATAGATCCTAAATGATCCAAGTAAGCTGAACACATTTTTCCATCCTGAAAATATCCACTGATGAAAATGTAGTATCTTTCTTCTGGGAACTCAGCCACTATGTTTGCTAATTTTTGTTAACAAAAAGATGTCATTGACCCATCAAATGGCCACAAAGCATGAATTCTGAGTTCTCTTTCCAGTGGTTGATTGGGCCCATTCTGTGGGTTTTCTTTGTGCATTTTCAAGATGATCAGGACTACAAGCTCTAGTTGTAGTTTTGTGTATAGCTACAGCTATGACTTTAGTCTTCTACTCATGATACCAGACATGATGCCATCTCCCTGATCCCATTTAGCTAAGGTTGTGGCCATCACAGGTCCTGAGGACTCAGGAGGTCCCCAAGACCAGTTTTCAAACAGCCACTTCTTTGCCCCTTTTGAGAAAAATCTCCGAAGGCAAAGCTTGCAAGACCTAGAAATGCATTCTTCCCTCTAACCTGCTTTTTTAAGTCCTCCAGGAAGGATTTAAAATGCATTATTTTTGTCCTCAGGTGAAGCAGAACGAGAAAGCCCTTGCAAAGGTTTTGCAACTTACTTTGATATGGGGATGTTTTGCAGATGCTGTGCCCCACACACGGGAGCAACGTTCCTCCTTCCTATGCTCGTAGAATTCAGGATCTTGTAAGATAGCCACCCTCTGTCCACCATGCATCAGGACAAACTCGCTGCACCCTTCCAGCCGTTTCTTGTCATCTGCAGAGACGGGCAGTACGATGGGAATGCTCAGGTTGATCACTCCATCTGTGAAAAGGCACATGTGATGCATAAATATCTCACCTAAGGTGTGCCGTCCTTTAAGGATGGCTCAGACACGCATAGTGCCCCTTCCAAAGAGTCCCTTCAAAAGACTTCAATACCCAAAGCCAACATGCCCGTGTCAGCTGCCCCAGTTTCTGAGTCTGTGATGGGAAATCCTTGAGGGCTTCCCCAGACAGGAAATAGAGAGGATGTGAAAAGTGGGCTGAGTTTCAAATCAAAAAGGTAGCCTCAGTAAGTGACTAACTTTGGGGATGATGAGAGGTGTCTCTCTTCAGGGTTTCCTTTTTAAAGCTTGGCCCTGACCTCAATGCACTACAGAGTATAAATAAAGTCTTTAAAAACCTAACTAGTCAGGTGTGGGGCTGGGATTTAGATCAGTTGGTAGAGCGTTTCTCTGCAGCCTCTGGAGTTGCGAGTTCGATTCCCAACACCACAAAAATGGGAGAAGGGCTTGGCAATCCACTCCCCAAGCAATCCCAAAACAGCCACTGGAAACCTTATAAGGGTCGCTGTGAGTCAGATAACGACTCTACCTAACAAGAAGTCTGGCATGGTGGTACATGTCTATAATCCTAGAACTCAGGAGCCCAAGATAGTAGGATTGCAAGTTCAAGACCAGTCCAGTCTGCATAGCAAGACTCTGTCTCAAAATGTGAAAAAAAATTTTTAATTAAAATAATAATAACCTAACTAAACAAAATAAATGTTGACAAAACAAAACAAAAACCTCTAGGTTTGTTTTGGAAATGAACTTTATATCAACATTGAGCACTACCAATGCTCTGAATTAAAAAGAAAAAAAATCAGACAATTCACATTAATTAATGGCACCCCAAGCATGTAGTCCCCCCGATGTTCACTGTAGTCTATGCATGGCACTGCCTAGTACACATACCTAGGAGGCACAAGTCTTGCTACATCACCCACAGCTGAGAACTACCACTTGAAAGAGAGAAGAGTGAAAAATTATATAAAGCCATGTACTAAAGCTCATGAACTTTCTTTGAAGAATGGACCCCTCATGTATGCTCAGTCTCTTACTTTAAAAGGAATTTAAATAAAGTGGACATTCTCAGTGTACAACATCATGTGTCAGAAAGTATGGAATGTCCTATTCAGAGAAGCTACTTCTCAGACGTATAAAATGTCACAGCTTGACTGCAAAAGAAGAGACAGGAAAACTATTAAAAAATAGACATAGAAACTAGGATGGTTAATTTTATGTTAACTTGGCTAGGCTGGGGTACCCAGATATTTGATCAAGTATTATTCTGGATGTTTCTGTTTAGGTTATGTTTTTTAGATATTAACTTTTAAATCAGTAGACTCTAAGTAAAGCAGAAAATCCTCCCTAATGTGGGTGGGCCTCATCCAAGTAGTTGAAGGCCTGAAAAGAAAAAAAAACAAAAAACAAAGAAAACCCTGAAGAAGAAGGAATTTAGACAGCAAACCTCAGACTAGAAATGCATCTCTTCTCTGGGTCTCCGACTGGCCAGCCTACCCTGCAGATTTTATACTTTCCATGCTCCACCAATCATGAGCCAATTCTAAAGAATAAGTCTTTCTCTCTCTCCCTCCCCTATCACAACTGATTATACATATATGTATATATATATATATATATATGTATATATATATTATATATATATATAAATAAAGATATATATATATATATATTTATTTTTATTAATTAATTAATAAAGTTATTTATTTGGACATGAATAAATTTATTTATTTTGTGCTGCTGGGGATGAAAGCCAGGCCCTTGCACAACATTGCACAACATTGATATTTTGTGCATAAAAAGGACTTTGTTATTCAAATAACTTTGTCTCAAAGTTCTCAGGCAGCTAGAGCAGCCAGTCCCTTTGCAGAGAGCACTGAACTCGAAGTGGGGCATTCTCCCACTTCCTCATGGTGTCATTCAATTTCCCCAAACTCAGTCTCCTCACTTGAAAAAGGAGGTACTAAAAATAAGAAGGGGGCTGGGATTTAGCTCAGTGGTAGAGCACTGCACTGCAGTCTCTGAGGTCCTGAGTTCAATTTCCAGCACCACAAAAATGGGAGAAGAGCCTGGCAATCCACATCCCCGGCAATCCCGAAACAATCAGCCATTGGAAACCCTATGAGGGTTGCTATGAGTCGGATACCGACTCAACGGCACCTAACAACAACAAAAAAAAAAAAAATAAGAAGAGAGAGAGAAAGAGACACTAAGTAGTATGGATCGCTCTGGGTTGCTGCAAGGGCACATACTGCAGAGAGTGACTAGACCAAAATGAAGTAAAGCAAAAGGTACAGTGTGGTGCTGGAGGAAGCCCAGGCCTGCCTGCAACAGGCCTGTGACATTGTCTTTCATCAAACAGTCTAGAGGGAAATCCCAGGGACACTCCCAGGTGCCATCAACTCGCCAGTCCACCAGGTCCCTGCCCAATGTAGTCTCTGCTTCACCTTGACCTTGGTCTTGAATGGACACCTACGATGACAAAGCAGCACTCCCTGACAGTGGTCAAGATAAGGGACTAAACTGTGGGATGTTATGGAAAGAAGTCCTACTGGGTAGTAACACCAATTGATCCTACATGCCTGAGCTGTCGCTGGGTCCAAACAATATTTATTGTGACCTCCCTCTCTTCCTCAACTTTCCTAATACAAACTTATCCAACAATTTAACTGTGCTGAACACTCTCCACAGCTTTAAACACTGATGCAGGTGGTCAGCCACCTTTGTGTGCTTCAGCTCTAGTGGGATCTGCCTTGATTAATTTATTGTAGTATATCTCATTTTGGAAGCATTTATGGTTTTAACCATGGTAAGTCCAACAGATAACTGCCTGCCTAAATGAATAATTTTTCTTTTGTGTTAACCCTTCACTGGTAGCCCAAGTTCAAAACAGACCCTCCAGCAGGTACCAGTAATGGGCACTGCAGCACTTACCTGTGTGCGGGTGTCTGCAGCATGGTGTGACCCCAGAAGCACAATACCAATTAATATAAATTTTGAAGCCTTTTGTTTAGCCAAACAGATCTGTTTAATTGGTTGCATAGACTGTGTCTACACAAAAAACTAAATCTTCATTGTTTAATGAGGCTTTTTTAAAGGAAAAATAATGATGAAAACAATACTAGAGATAAATAATATCTTTAGAATTTTACCTCTTCATTCTGGTACAATACAGAAATTTATAGTCACAGCAAATATATATTTATTCCCATTTCTGTAACTATCAATTATGATAGCTTGAAATTAAACTCATGCAGAATTACACATTGCAAACAAATGAAGTATAATCACAAAAACAATCCAACCAGGTGCATCCACTTTAAATTGCATCTAAAATGGATTTCTCTTTCAGTTAAAAATATTTGTAGACGTGATTTTAAAAATTCCAGGTTTATGAAACTAAAAGGGGACAGTAGGGACAGTAGTCACTGGAAGAGGATCATAAATTTAAAAGAACCCAGGAATGAAATGTGCAAAATAATTAGAAACAAGCTTACTTTTTTCTGTCAAACACAACAGTATAAACAATAGTTGCACCTGATCCAGCAATGTCCTGTTGTACTCCAATGAAAGAATATGGTATTGTTCTACTATAACTGGTTGGATCATGAATTGATAACAATTCCAACTGGTTTATTTAGATTTCTTTAGATATATCTTTAACCATTTTAAAATTTAAATGTAACATGTAATTACAATAATTTAACTACTTGGAAAATTAAAGTACATACCAATAAGCGCCATGCCTAGAGAAATACAAACACAAGAAACACGTTTTCAGCTCTCCACCAAAATGATCTTAAAGGAACAATGTCAAGGAACAAATTCCTATTACAACACTTCATAAAATCAGCATACAAATATATTGAGGTCTTTGTTAAGCTATTTTTAAAATAGGGGGTACGTTTCATCAAAAAGTTGGTGAAATCAGAATTTGTGTAGAATATTGTTCAATACACTCCAAAAGCATGGCTTAGATGATTACCTGCTTGAAAATACTTGTCGACATGAATAGCCTCTTTAATTTCAGCAAGAAGTTATCTCATGCAAACATGTGATGCTAACAATCATTGTCAAATGCTTTTCAAAGCAGGCTTTGGAAGAAGGTGACAAAGCTAACTGTCCTACAGTGTTGTAGGATCCCAAAGGTTTAGAGGACATGAAAGTATGCCCAGTAAAATAAGCACAAATGCCAGAATACCCTAGATTTGAATCCAAGCTTCAAGTAGATTATTTAACCTTTCAATATTTACATCTCCCTGTGGACAAAATGTCTTCATAATGGTGTTATCCAAGCTAAGTGGCATAAACTGTATCAAACTCCAGAGGTGCTTGTGCTTAATAAGTGCTGGTGGTATATGTAAAGCACCCTCATTCCTTGCCTTGGAAAGTCAGAGCTACAAAAGACTTGCCATTAAATACTACAGTCTCACAAGGCAGCCTTGTCTTAATCCTAGTTGGAAGCCATTAGTCAACATATATTTGATGTTCTATTTTTAAATTTAGATATGACATTTATGATAATAGGATCTGTGACCAACCTGGAACTATATTTCCAGTGAGAGATAAAGTGATATAATATATTGATATGAAAGTAGGCCCTTGAGTAATATATGGAGTCACTCATATTATCTAATTACCATAAACACTAACAAATGATTTTGTTAGGTGCTGTTGAGTTGGGTCCCACTCATAGTGACCCTCATTGGGTTTTTAGTGGTTGATTCCTTTGGAATTGCTTCAGGAGTGGATTGCCATGTCCTTCTTTCATAATGAATGGCTGGGTTTTTGTTGTTGTTGTTGTTGTTGCTGTTGTTTTATATTTGTTTTTGTTTGTTTTGCTTTTGCTTTTGAATTGAGTTGTTATTAGGTGCCATCAAGTCAGGTCCAACTCAGCAACCCTATGAACAACAGAATGAAACACTCCCCAACACAGCGCCATGCCCATGATCTTTTGATGTTTCAGCCATTTTGCAGCCACTATGTTTCTTCTTATTTTGAGTTGTGCCATATCAACAAATGGAGATCCATGGGGCTTTATGTCATTCCTATCATTAAGGTCAACTCTACTTTGAGGAAGCAACCTTCCCCAGTCATTTCTTGAATGCCTTCCAGCCTGGGAGGCTCCTTTTCTGGCACTATATTTGACAGTGCATCTGTTAGTCATAAGGTTTTGAATGTCCAATTATTTTGGGAGTGGACTGCTGGGTCCTTCTTCCTCGTCTGTCTTAGTCTGGAAGCTCAGCTGAAACCTGTCCACCATGGGTGGCATGCTGGTATCTGAAATACCAGTGGCATAGCTTTCAGTATTACAGTAGCACGCAAGCCCCCACAGCATGACAAACTTGACAGACACGTGAGGGTTTATACTGAGTAGACTGAGCTATATATATATATATTTTTAATTCAGGGGGAAATGTGAACCTTTGAGAAAATTAAAACTAACAATATGTTTCTTAGGGGACATGGTGAGAATAAAAATGTTGCTTGCAGATTGTAGGTGATCAAGAAATCTGCAATTATTTGATAACTGACAAAACTGACATTTGTGAAAAAACAGTTCAAATTGTCAATGATGGTGACTCAACACTTCTTGACTTGATTAAGATTAAATGATATCTGTATGCATGATATCTTGCTCCGCCTTCTCTTATATAAATAAATCACTTTTTAGAATTTAATTCTTGACTCCTCAGTCCAAAAGCCATCAAGCTAGGCACTGGCAGGAGGGTGTGGCATGACATGGAAAGTACAGAGTGTTTCCGCTGGCTCCTTGGGGCACACTCCAACTGCTGCCTGGGAAAAGGGTGCCAACCTCCTACCCATTCTAGGGAGAAAGTTTCACTTCATTTGTTGTATATATTGCCTCAGATTTCACTGAAATACAGCATTCTCTGGCTTAAGAAGTTTAGGGAAGCAAAGGTTGTGGAAGGTAGGAAGGGGAGGAGAAACAATGTAAAGGGATAAAGGAGGAGAGGATAATCTCAATGTAAATGATGCAACTTCATGAATACATGGGGAAGAAAAAGGGGAATATAACTCAAATACACATATAAGTTTTATTACATGTTAGTCAAAAGGTTTCATAAGCTTCGCAAGTTGATGAAAGTGTAACCAAAAGTGATATAATAGTTGCATAATGGAAAAAGCAAATGCTATATTACTCTGTACCCCACTAACACTTGCCAAAAAAGAAGGGGAAAAGATCTGAGGGCATAAGAAAAAATAAAACATAAAACAAAATAAATGAAGTATTTTAGTGCTGAATCTCAGACATGCTATTGCCTTCACTCAAAGTTCAGTTTAACTACTCATTAGTTGCATAATGTTGGACTTGATACCTTAGGTACTTTGTGCCATGGATTCTTTATCCATAAAGCCAGATAATAACTTCCTTTTAAATTATTTAAAGGCAATGAGAAATAATTTATACCTTTTAAATTTTTATAAAATTATAATATATTTTTGTAATAGTACATGGAATGTAATAATAACTAAAACACTCCTACGTGTTTAATCCATTATCTGTATGATATAATTGATTACGACTACAATAAAAAAATCTGAAGTTTGTTAAAAAAAAAAGAAGAAGAAGAAGACGAAGAAGAAGAAGAAGTTTCACAGCCCCTGCTGGGGTGGGAAGAACCCACCATGCTGGGGCTCAGAAAAGGAGTCATACTATCTGTCCAGCAAACCCAAGTCAGTCTTCATGACCACTCTATCCCCAGAGGCTAAATGAACCTGGCATTTGGGTGTTCCATAGGATTTGCTGCTGACTGATGACCTTCTCTTCTGTGTTACATCAAACTGATGGGACTGGGGATAAGCTTAGTCTCTTCAAGGCTCCGAGTTCTCTTAACTGTATGCATTGGGGTTTGTTCGTGATAATAGCTAATATGGATAGAACATTTACTATTGGACCCAGCATTCTTTTAAGCTTTCAGTATCCCAGTGAGGTAGGTATTGTAACTAACATTTCCATTATGCAGATGATAGAACTAAGCTTAGAGATTTGAAGTCATGTGGCCCAGGTTCACAGCTAATCACTAACATACGAGTGCAGCTTGGCTTTGGAGTCAAGCTTATCCACTCTTATCCACTGTGACATTATGTCTCTACTTAGGCTAAAACTAACTGAGACACAGAGGGTGGTAGCAATTGTCAGGACATGAACCCCGGTGTCAATTTTTTGTTAACTGATTTATATAAGGACAGAGGAGGCTCCTGGGGGCAGGGTGCATGCACAGCTCTGGATCCTAACTGGGCCATGTAAGTGTGTCCAATGGACTGTGGTTGCAGAAGCACATGGCAGAGCCAGCAGAGCATACCCATAAGGATACAAGGAATCTTCCAGAAATTCCCAGAAACCTGCACATTGGAAGGGGTAGGAGTGATGGAAACAGCATGACATCTGGTCTTACACCCCTCCTAACATAGCTCCATTGGAGCCACAGGATAAAGGGATCCATGCAGATGACAGGAGTAATTTCGTGGGACTCAAGCCACCTCATAGGGAGTCCTCAACTGAGGTTAACACAGAGGAAGGGAACATTGTCTTTTCCACTTGAGAAACAGACCATAAACAGACCACCCCACCCGTGGCCGAATGCCTGGGCAGGATCTTTACTGCAGTGAGGGCAGAGAGCCACACAGACCCACACAGCAAGTAGTGTGTGACTGTGGGCCTCATGCAGGGCCACAGGAAACACACCCTCTCAAGATGCCCACAAGGGCTTCCGCTTAGGCTCTGGAAAGAACTGGAATTTCCCATGATCAGGCAGGGACTAAGAACTAGGGGACTCAAGTGGTCATGGGAAAATAAGCTAGTATGGGTCCCCAGGCTGCAGGTCATGATGGATGGACATCTGGATTACACAAGGAGTAGGAGCAACAGTCTACTTCGTCTAGCTCATGGTAGTGAGGACAAAACAAGAAAGAGAAAGCCAATGTGTTTTGCCCATGAAGTGAAATGGAAATGGTGTGAGAAGCAAGGAGGGAAATTCTGCCTAAATTATCCAGAGGGATTATCTGTGTTAGCTTTTCATCTTCTTGGGTCATAGACTCTCTTAAGAATCCATCAAGAGCCATAAACGCTTAGCCCAGGAAAATACCTTTTCCTCTCCATCTCTAAATGCAGGCCATTCTTTGCCTACTCTAGGATGTATTTTATTCCCCCACTTTCAAGTCCCATAGGCTAAGGATCCCTGACTTCCGTTAACACTGATCTCTGCAAATATATCTGCCACCCTGGATTCTTCTTTGTGGAGCAAATATTTGTCAAAGGTCAACAGCATCTGTAATGAAGCCTTTTTCCACATGGCTCACTTATCTTTTGGCCACAGCTCTAGTTTGGATGCCCACAGTAAACCCCTCGTACATGACTACCTGCTAAGTCCAACAGTATTTACTTCATGCAGCTGTGTTCAGCATGTGTTGAAATTAAGACGTCAAGACAAATGTCACCCTTCCTTGTTTAGACATCCTGGTTTTCTAGATTCTCTTGGAAAGGACATCAGAACAGGAGCCTGGTATAGAAGGAGCACTGGGCCCGAAATCAGGAGACTCTGGATTCTGGAGTTGGGCCCCATTTATGAATGATATGAACTGGGGCAAATCGCTTAACCTAAGGTCAGTTTCCTCATCTGTAAAGTGGATAATAGTAGTTGCCTATCAAATGAAATAACAAAATAATGCCTGAGAAAATGCTTTGAAAATAGAGAAATGCAGTATAGGTATGTATTATTATTGCTGTCAGGCAAGCCAGATGAAAACAGTCTCTCTCTGGAATGTCATTTAATCTGAAAAATGAGGGCCTCAGGTTGGGGGGCATGATCAGTTACTGTAGAGAAACATGGGAGCAAGGCCCACTCTGTTCTGCCATTGAGTTCTGCTTCTGGCTTTACATCTACTTCCCCAGGCAGGGACATAAGCCTAGACATGAACATTTGGGAAGCCAAAGAAAGAACACTGGATTTGATCTTTCTTCCTAAAAGGTCTGAAGCCCTGCTGAGTGTTATTAAAACAGTGACTCTGCTGCCATCCTTTCACCACTTTGCAGCAATTCCCCAGGGTCTTGAAAAAGAGCAGTTGTACTTGATAATCTCAGGCAGATCTAGGAAGGAAATGATCACAGAAGTATCCAGAATTTTCTGAATAACACTTGTTTCCACATTTGACCACATGAGCTTTCTAATGGCCATTGCCTGCACCCAGAAAGCTGCTCCACATGCCCTGGTTGGGTTTCAAGAATGAAGCCACCCTAATATATATATCATGAGGGGGCCTGAGTAGGCATGAACGCTGATGCTTCTGCATCCACTAAGGAGAGCAGCTGCAGCAATGCTGCATGACAGGAGCACGGGAGGTTGGGGGCTGCCATGTGAGTTGGTGACCTGTGCAAAGCTTATCTTGACTGCCCAGGATGCTCCCAGTGCAGAACAGGAGTGAAAAACTTAACCTTCTCTTGGCTTTGTGTGCGAGCAAAACCTTCATTTTTCCGTTCCTTAGTTTTAAATAATAATCATTTGAGAACCAAAAAATGGAAGCTTATATGTCATAGAATTGAACACATTGTAAAAGATCTAAATACTTTTGCAATAATATTTACAAATCAAAGATTAATAGTTCCTGTTCTTATGCAAATTTCTAGGAGAGATTTATTCCTTTAATAATAAAAAAGTAAGAAATAATAAAAACCTTACCATCCAGCAGAGTGTCAAAATGTATAACTTGCAAGTACTCCTTTTCTCGCATAAAACCTTTGAGGGGAGTGGCCCAGCCTTCGCTCAAAACTTGGACCCACTGGAGATCCAGCTACAAAATACAAAGAGCAAGTGAAATTTTCCATAAATTCTGTTTCTCGGGCATCTGGCTCCAAGGCAGTTCTTTCTGACACAGTTGACAGGAAGATATAGGCAGAACCGTTTATGTCTTAGTGCCCACATGTTAGGTTGACTTGTGATCTAAGGCCCAGATAGGTGTAAGTCTAGAACTTTCCTGTGGAAGGGGGAAAAATGATTCTAAATTGAGCTAATTTATTTGAACACTGTAGGTTGTAACTATCATAATGTACAACTGAGTTGAAAATTCACTCATTGTAATTTTTTTTTCCTGCAAAAATGCTGGTTTGGCTATGATTTTTCAGCAGATGTACTGACTGGTCATTGGACTGAACTGAGCAAACCACTGACTCTAAGATAAAGTCCAAAACTCTTAGTTTTGTGCTGAAAGCCTTTCAAACTCTGGTTCTTGGGATTCATGGAGGGACTTTCTCTTCCCTTTGCTCCCTTGTTGGGACCTATTTATCAACAATGCCAGACAATGTGTAGTCTAAATATGCATGTGGTTTCAGATCTGTGTTGAACCTATCCTCCTTCCCACCTGAAAACTCCTCTTCATCCTTTAAAACCCAGCTCATGAGTCATTGCTCTGAAATCTTTCCAGTCATCCCTATGACCCAAAGAATTAACCATTAGATTTTTGAAGTTTTCTACCTTGCAGTCCACTTTGTTATTGGAATTATCATACTACATTGTAATTATGTGTTTACTCATCTGAGTGTTGAGTATTCAGGATTTATTTTACAGAGTTGGAGGGTTCTTTTTATAAGTTGGTCATGACTGATTAGAGTGTGGGCTGAAGCAAGTTTCCTATTTACTTTGCCTCTTATAGAGTCTCCAAAGGTTATTTATTTATTTATTTTCCCCAGTACTGGAGGTTGAACCCAGGGCCTCATACATGCTAAGAAAGTGTTTCACCACAGAGCCACACCCTGAACCCTTTTTTTATTTTTTATTTTGACATGGTCTTGTTAAGTTGCATAGGCTGCCTCTGGCCTAAAACCTGCAATTTTTCTTTCTCAGCCTTCCAAGTGGTTGGAATTACAGGCATGTGCCACAGTACCTGGCTAAAATCTCCAAAGTTTAATGGATAATAAAAAGGTACCAATAAAGACTTCATCTCCTTCCCCTTGTATAGACCAACTAACACTAACCCATAAAAAGGCCACGGGAAGGGCCATTTTCTGGATTTGCATGTCACATCTTCTACATAACAAAATCAATGCAACCATAGCATTGCTCTTTCCCCAGCCTGCACATTTCCTTATGAAGGAAGAGTATAATTTGCAGAGTAGAGAAGATTGAGGAATTCATATCAATTTAGATCTAGGTTGCTTTTTGTTTTCTTTAGATTCCTTTTTGATTGCCCAAGAGGCACTGCATTCTGGACAAACTTTTTTCTTGGCCACTGCCAACAAATAATTATTGGTCTCATGCCTGCATTTCATTATAACCAAAGGCATAATGATAGCTATGTCAATTGTCCTATGCAAATACAGATGTTGATTTTTTGGTCTGCCTTTCTACATGGCGCTGACCAGCTGCCTATTGCAAGTTTTGGTGAATGATTGCTGAGAGGGCCATGAAGACAAAAAGATAGGCAAAAATGAAGTGCTTTTCTTCATAGACATTACATATCCCTTACTCAAACCTTCCTTTTTATCCAGAGGAATTGTAAATGGATTGTAATGAGTGATATTAAACCTGATTCTCCTCTGGCCAGTCTGTACCCTCTTACCTTGGTAATTGATAATGATGGGAGAGTCTTCGTCTTGGCTCGAACTTGATCTAGTTTGTTTTCTGGCACAAAGAGTTCATGGATGCCTTTGATTATAGTATGAGGTACAATGTTCTGAAACAATTTGAAATGAAAACTGTGAAAGGAATGCTGTAGTAAGGAAACACAGATTATCTTTCATGACCATCCGAAGTTAAACACACCTGCTCCTGTAGAAGCTCCACCACCTGCTGGACACAGTCGCTCACTGAGGATAAGTTGGTTTTCAGCACACACTCGGGTGTTTCAGGCTTCTCATAGTCAGAATCAATGCCTGTAAACCCTGCAAGGCAGAAGAATGAAAATCACATATGTACCAACAATCGTTTTTAATCGTCTTGATTTAAAGAACGTGATTTAAAGAACAATCGTCTTTAAATCAATAAACCATAACAATGTTGGAAGTGTAATAAGCAGAGAATTTGGATTATAACAGAAAAGTTTGCCATCTCTGACTTCTTCCATAGGTAAGAAAATAGACAGTTGTATTTTCAATATGGAATGTCCCAAATTATCAACAGTATCTGCAAAGGCCAAGATCTTTTTGATTAAAATCAAAAAGGAAAGCAAAGAGGAAAACTTTGAAACATCCTTCTCCCTCCCCACAGTCACAAACACATATCCATTCTTTTCCTCTCAGTTTTTTTGCGTATGGCTGAGGTGACAGTTCTCAAAAGATAAAACCCCACATTTTAATAAGCCATGGGGATACCGAATGTATTATGATTTGATAAAACTTCTGTACATCATATGCAATTTTGGAGAACAGTGTTTCAAACTTAAGATAGATTTCTGAGGACAGAATCAGAAGATCATCAGGTTAAGTAACTGTCAAATGTTCTGCTAGCCACTTCTCCTACCTTTGATCTCCCCAGCTCTGGCCCGTTTGTAAAGGCCTTTTACATCTCGGCTTTCACAAATATTTAGAGGCGCATCTACAAATATTTCAAAGAATGGCAGTCCTGCTGACTCATGGATTTTGCGGGCATTCTCACGATCCTGAAAGACAGTGTGTTTAAGAATGGATGAAGAGGTCTGCTGTGGTTTGAATGTGGCCCCTATGTGTTATGTTCTGGAAACTTAATCCTCAAATTCATATGCTGATGGGTTTTAGGAAGTAGTTCAGGGCAAGGCCTGGTAGAGATGATAAGAAAGACACAAAGGCCTATAATCCCAGGGGCTCTGGAGGCAGAGGCAGGAGGATCACAAGTTCAAGACCAGAGGCAGTCTGCATAATTTAGGGAGATTCTGTCTCAAAAAGAAAAAAAGGGGGGGGGCTGGGGGCACAGCTCAGTGGTCTAGCATTTGCAATGCATGCAGGCACAAGGCCCTGGGTTCAAACCCCAGTGCTGGAAAAAAAAAAAAAAAGAGCCTGCCTTAGTGGCAGTGGCGGGAGGATCACAATTCCAGGAATTCCAGGCCAGTCTGGGCAACATAGTGAGACTCCATCTCAACAAAAACAAAAATAAACAAACAATACCTCCCCCCCCCCCCCCCCCCCCCAAAAAAAAAAAGGAAAAGAAAAGACCTGGACTAGCATATTTGTTCTGTCTTGTCCTGCAGCAGTATCCTCAGCACATCACGATGTAGCAGAAAGGCCCTCACCAGGCGCTAGCAGATGGCTGACACCATCCTCTTGGGCTTCTCAGCCTCCAAAATCATGAGCCAAATAAATTGCTACTCCTTATTAATTATCAAGTCTGTGGTATTTTTTTTTATTGCGACAGAAAATGGATTAAGACAAAATTTCACAATGAAATTCTTCGTGACCAAACATTGTGTCCTATGGCACTTGTGATCCTTGAGGTAACACAGGGCTTATGCTCTGCGGAGTCCTTTTAGAAAGTCCAGAAATGTCACTGTGGTAAACACAGCTGTCTCAAGAACTTTCAGAGAAAACTACAAAACACAGCCCCTCTTAGCAGGACAGGGCTGGCAACATGGGCGGATTTCATTCCAAGGATGTGTTTAAAGCACATAGCACGTTATCTGTAGCTCCCAGAATCTTCCTGCTTTAAAACAAGGTCAGTGTCATTCCCCCTCAGAGGTCTATCTGGTTGTTGTTAGGTGCCATAGAGGTGGGTCCAACTCGGAGCAACCCTCATAGTTTTCAATGGGTGATTGCTTTGGGATTGCTTCAGGAGTGGATTGCCAGGTCTTTCTTCCATTTTTGTTTTGCTGGGGATTGAACCCAGGGCCTCAGAGAGTATGGAACAGCACTCTACCAACTAAGCTAAACCCCAGCCCAATGTGCACATTAAATACACATAATTCACTGTGTTGCTGTACACTGTTCCTTTCTTTAGTAAACTAAACATTCTTGTTCAGACAATCACAATCATAGAGCTTTAGAATTCTTGTTTACCTTTTTCTTTCAACCCTGACCAAATACCCCTTATAATTGTAAACATGGAAGGATTTATGTCAACTGGGGCCCTGGCATCTGGAGATGAAGGAAGTCTCTTTACATAAGCAATAGTACATAGAGGAAATGAGGGATACAAGAACACTGTCATCACATCTTTGGTTTTTCAAGAGAGGCCAGAATCTGTTGGAGTGGGGATGAGGAACCAGTGGGGGAACTGAAAGCCTACCGTTCCTGCCATCCTGAGCAGGTAGAGAGCGCAAACATCACATGTGGGAAGCGGAATTGCATGCAGTGCCAAATCTTTTTACCTTTGTGAACGGGGAAATGAAGCTGGTAATGCAGACCAGACCAGCGTCAGCAAATAGTTTGGCCACTTCGGCAATCCTGCGGATATTTTCTTCTCGGTCTCCAGGAGAGAATCCAAGGTTTTTGTTAAGGCCATGACGGACATTATCCCCATCCAGGGAGTAACAGGGGATGGCATGAGAGACGAGGTACTCTTCCAGAGCAAAACTTATAGTTGTTTTCCCAGCACCGGAGAGACCTGTTCAGAACAGGCAAGACAGACTCGTATTGCCCTAGATTGTTTAAAATGATGAATTGTAAACTAATCTGGCACTTTTATGTGTTACTAAGCCCTCATTATGATCCTCTGATTGATTGTAAATCAAAACCATTAAAATCTAGAAAAAACAGAGTTTGTTAGAAACTAAGTACTTGTATTTATTTCAAATTTGAGATACCAGCCTGGCGTCGTGGCGCATGCCTGTAATCCTAGCGGCTTGGGAGGCGGAGGCAGGAGGATTGCAAGTTCGAGACCAGAGGCAGTCTGCGTGCGTAATTTAGCGAGACCCTGTCTCAAAAATAAATAAATAAATAAATGAAAATAAAAAATAAAAATAAAAAATTGAGATACCATAACTATTCACCCTCAATAAAGATTGTGGCCTTTCAAAGCAAGTGAGGTTCATAAGTAGGGAGACCTGGGGGCTACATATGTTATGTTCTGTTTTGCCTGCAAAGCATTTTAAAGACTAGAAAGTTGTACATATAAAAACAGATTCTGGCTTCTCTTGAAAAACCAAAGAGGTGGTAACAGTGTTCTCATATCCCCTTATATGGCAACAATTAGCCCCAGTGGAGGGTGACAGGCCACCCTGAGAAAGTGGGGAGCCCTCTTCCCTGTGGATGCCCCAAAACAACCATCTGACATCAGAGCCCACATGCTATGCTTTTGGATTCAAGATTTTTCAGAAATGACTCTCAAAGCACAAAGAGCCATCATGAGCTAGGCATAGAAGTATTTAGAGCTCTGAGGAATATTTACGCTCTCAGATCTAAAGGCTCTTTAGGATCTTGCCACGTGTGGTGACACATGCTTATAATCCCAGCACCCGGGAGGCTGAGGCAGGAGGATCATGAGTTTAAGGCCAGCCTAGGCTACACAGCAAGACTCTGTCTCCAAAAAAGAAAGAAAGAAAAACTGGGTAGTTTGGACAGCTACCATATGCCACCTCCTATGCTGTCAAAGCACGATGATGGGAAACACTAATTTCTAGGTATTGGAGAACAGGAACAAAAAAAGGAAAAGAAAAACAGCAGATTAAAATTAGTTAGGAGTTCAAAATCTGAACTAGCACCCTTAAATTAAAATTAGAAAACTAGCACCCTAAAAATTAAATTGTCCTTAAGATCTCTGAGCCTGAAGAATATTCCATGGAACCAAGCAACAGTCGCAGAATATGTGGCATGGAAATGGAAACATTGGAAGGGAAGAAAAAGTGGGCAAGAAGTTAATACAGAGAAGATAGCAGGAGGAAAAAGGAAAAGAGAAAGCAGGGACAATGTTCAGAGAAAAGGAAACACTGGGGGAAAAGGTAAACTAGAAAAGACTGAGTTTCCATATTTTTAGTTACATCTTAAAGTCGTGCCCTTGGCCTTGACATAGGATCATTAGAAGAAATGGCTAGATGAAGAATGTGTTGACAGTCAGCTAAATCATTGTCGAAAATGTTGTCTCAAATTATGTTATTCAGTTTCATTCGAGTAAAGATTAAAGTGATAAATTCCTCTTAGAATTTATTTCAGGATAGGGAAAATGGGAATCTTGAATCTCTAGTACATTCTTTTGCATTGAAAAAAATGAAACATTTAATAGAAATTTCCTTTCATTGTGCTTCAGCTGTCAGGAACAATGAGCCAAATCATAGTAATTGTGATTATCTATATTGTTTGCATATTTATTCTAACATATTGGGGTAACACTACATTTATTGAGAATTTTACTATAGGCTGGATGCTGTAGAAAGTGCATAGATTTATTTCATTTAGTTCTACTTACACCTATACAACACAGGTACTAACCCATGTCCTCATTTTACCAATAAGGAAACTGAGGCTTAGACAGGTTAACTGGATTGTCCAAAATCATGCAGCTAATTGTAGGTGGAGGGCTAGCATTTAGCTTAGTTGGTAGAGCACTGTTCTGCATTCTCTGAGGTCCCAGGTTTGATTCCCAGCACCACAAAAGTGGGAGAAGGATGTGGCAATCCACTCCCAAGGCAATCCCAAAACAGTCAGCCATTGAAAACCCTCTGAGGGTCGTTATGAGTCGGACACAACTGGATGGCACCTATCAACAACAACAATTGTAGGTGGAGCTAGGCCTCAAATATGAGTCTCTAAATTTGATGCATTTGGTTTCTTCTGGTTGCCTGGTCAATATCTTACCTCTGAAACAGTAATAAAAAGTAAATTAGGAAAAAAGTGATTTTTTAAGAGTAAAAAAAAGACAGAAAAAATATATCCTTTATATTTTTTCCCTCTCCTACCAGTTTTTCTTTTTCCTTTTCAAAGGAGTGCCACATCAGAGAAAAGACTGCTTGTATACATCTCAACACAAAAGTTGTCTTTATTAGTAAACATCTCATGAAAACAAACATATAACAAGAAAGAAACTTCTGGAACACAGAAACTTCTGGAACCTACTGCTACAAACCATGTCTCTTGAGAGAAGTTAGGGTAAATGTCTGAGGAGCAGTGACAAAGGACTGCTGCGTATTTGGACATAGCAGGCTTTGTGCCCACTGTCTGTCCTCATATGAGAGGATGGTCAAAGTTGTTTTGATGCACAGCCAGGCATGAATGAAACCAGGAGACCCCAGGCACTAGGTAAAAAACTAGAAAAAGATATGAAGAATAAGGTTGATTTGGACAGGAACAGGAAAAGACTCAGAATAGCAAGAGCAAGATGCAAGGCAGGTCCCTCCCTGCCATGTTCTTTACTACTGAGCTAAAAGTGTTTTGCTGCTATTGCTGGCTGTCTGTCTGTCTGTCTGTCTGTCTGTCTGTCTGTCTGTCTGTCTGTCTCTCTCTCTCTCTCTCTCTCTCTCTCTCTCCCTTTCTTCCTTTATTTCCCTCTTTCCTTCCTTCCTTCTTTCTTTTTTTCTTTTTATCAGTGGTGTTGGGGAAGGAACCCAGGGCCTTGTGCATGCTAGGTACTCTCTGCTACTGAGCCACGCTCCCAGCTGCTGCCGTTTCTTTAGTGTCACCCTCAGGTTAGAATACATTTGCTTTTGTGAGCAGAGAGTCCCTACACCAATTTCATAACCTAGATAACATATTTTTGCATCTGGCTCATTGATTTTTGAAAAGTGGTGTCTATGAAATGAATTTGGTTTTTCCTTTTGAGTCCAGTCTATGTTATGTTCATTATCAGGGAACAATTTTCTACCTTGCACTCATAGTATACAGTAAAAATTCAGGACTGGGGTGCTGGGAGCCCCAGGGCCTAATTCCAGTTGTCATTATCCCTTAGATTTGGCATTCTGTGGCTCCAAAAACATAAGAAAACTGGGTCACCTCAGTTAGAGCAAGTTATTTCCATAGGCAAAGGTCAATGCTTGGCCAAATGGAAACCTCCAGGTTTCCCTCTTGCACAGATTCTTGCATTTGTTCATTTGCTTATTTACAGTAAGTGAAATAGTCCTCTAGAATGTCAAAACACCAGAAAACACAAAGAATGTCTCTGAACATCCAGACCTTTTGATTGCCAAATGCTTGGTATCAGATTAGGAAAGGCCCTTTCATCACTGCCATAGATGTGTTACAGAGGAAGAGGAAAGTTACTGCATGCTTTAGTGCTGAAAGATCGTGTCACAATTACCTTGTCCCATCCTGTCCTGCCAAAGAGGAGAAAAGTGACAACTAGAGACCTCCCACTACCTGATCAGACTCTTCTATGTTCAGATCTTGACTGTTTCTCACTGATGGGAGAATTAGGACTATGCAGGCTTTGTACTAAGCCCTCAGCCTCCTTCAGGGTTAAAGTAAACATGTACCTTGTCTAATGTGTTACACCAATTTTCAATTAAAAATATAGAGATATGTTGATACTATATGTACACACACACACATGGATACCTGTTAGCCACACAGTACATCCTCGGAATCCACCCCTTGTTCCAACCACCTGCCCTCTCTTATTCCTGCTCACATGGTGGGCCTGATAGATGACGTTGGTGGATTTCTGCTGGTTGTCCTACAAACAAGATAAGAGAAAGCACAGTATTTGATTAATAAAATACACATTCTTTGCAAGAACAATATAAATCCACTTTAACATTTTAATCGCAAAGCTGATGTGTACAACAACTTCTAGGAAATGTATTTTGAAAGACAGACCATCCTTATCCCTAATACAAATTTTATTTTTCAGTTCTGCACATTAACCTGAGCCAATAGTCCCATGTATACTTACCTACTTACTTTACTCCACTCCTTTCTTTTAATGTAATTCATTAGTTTTTGCTTTTATAAAATAATTATTTTTAATTATTGCATAATATCTCATTGATTCATGCAACAGAATCTGCTAAATAATAAAATTAGAATTTAGTAACAGATTGATTACATTCATAATCTTTCCCAACTGTACCTCCTTTTCTATAATTGGCAAATAGTAAAAGTTAGTAATTTTACTAATTTAGAAACAAACACTGCCTTTAGAATACCGTGATTCTCTGAGACTATAATTCAAATTAGACTTTGGGTCTTTTTGGCAGTACTTGGGTTGAATCTAGGGCCTTGCACATGCTAGACAAGTGCTCTACCACTGAGCCATGCCCTCAACCCCTTTTTATTTTTTATTTTGAGATAGAGTCTTGCCAACTTGCATGGGCTGTCTTTGGTCTCAAACTCTTGATCGTCTTGCCTCAGCCTCCTGAGTAGCTGGGATTACAGGAGCATATCATGGTGCACAGATTAAATGAGACTATTTCAATGGTATGTTATAGTTCTAATTCCATGACACTTTAAATTGTGCACCTTAGGTGTTGACTAGGGGAATGCTTTTGTTTCTATGAATGCATGTTCTCCCCAATTTCCGATAGGTTTGAACATAGAGCCATCCAAGTACTCCAGCAGCTGGGGAAATACTAGGATGGGCTGGTTGACTGGCACCTCTGTATATCCAGCTCTGAAATGCAAATCCAAGCCTCATGTGATTCTAATTCACATCTGATTTTGTTGCTCTCTAAAACTGTTGAAGGGAGGAGGACCCAGCAACTCACTCTCAAAATACAATCAGCCATTGAAAACCATATGAATAGCAGAGAAGCACTAACAATAGTGTTTCACCTATTGTACATATGTGGGGTCACTATGAATGACACTGACTTGAACCTAACAATAACAACAAAACTGTTGAAAGGGTGCAGATTAGATTTGAGAATATGTGGTATATGCATAAGGCTATGCAGAAAAAAAGTCTGGAAAATCAAAGACAAAAATGCTAATAGTAATCATCTAGAGGGTTAGGTAATTATTTTACATCTTTTCTATATTCTGATTTTTCAGTGTTAAATTTGGAAATAAATAAATATATTTTTAAACAAACAATTTCTCAACTAGAAATTGCTGAGGCCAAAATGATATGATTCTTCATGCTTAAAGGGATCACAGATGTGTGGACACAAGAAACACTTGAGGTCTGTTACAACCAATAGAAGAGTAACTACACCAATAAATAATAATAAAAACAATAACCCTAATATCTTGAGAATAAATCTTTAAGATATCCGGTCCCTTTAAGATATACAATGAAATGCAGTGAGCTCTACACAGACCACCTTTCAAGTATGCTCCATTTTTAGCCTCTAGTTACTTCATTCAGGGGAAAAAAAATGTCCAGAGAGAAGATAGAGAAGTTTTTGGAAACTGGTATGACAAATGAGAACCTCTCTTTCATGGATTCGCCTTAGTGTAGCATTCATTGTTTTACATGCAGAGTCTGAGCCCACTCTAGTCACTCTGGGTCCTCCCAGGGAAAACTGCCCTAGCAATATTAGTAAAATCTGTAAGCAACGGAAGGCAAAGTTCACTTCACTCAACACGGATGAAATCACTGCCCACTGTTGATGCTGTTGTTAGGTGGTGTTAGGGTCCGACTCACAGTGGCCCTCATAGGGTTTTCAATGGTTGACTGTTTGGGGATGGCTTTGGCAGTGCATCATCCTTCTCCTGTTTTTTGTGGTGCTGGGGATCAAACCCAGGTCCTCAGAGTGTGGAGAGGAGCACTCTACCAACTGAGCTAAACCTCAACCACTAGAAAGATACAGTTCCAATCTTGTAGTTATTTGTAGAGAAATTTTAGATGAAGTGTCTGAAAGTAAAAATGGGGACTATCTGAAGAGGGGAGGGAGGGAGGCAGGAGGGGAGAGGGAGAAACAAGGAGAGTAATGAGAGGGTAAAAAAGAACAAAATACAGAATATAATTGTATGAAAATGCCATAGTGAAACCTATTATGTTGTGAGTCAATTTTTAAAAAGAAGAGGAGGAGCAGGAGGAGGAGGAGGAGGAAGGGGGAAGAGGAGTCACCGATTTTAAAAACTGGTAATAGGGCCAGGTGTGGTAGCTCATGCCTGTCATCCCAGTAACTCAGGGGGTGGAGCCAGAAGGATCCTTAGTTCAAGGCAAGAGGCAGCCTGTGTAACTTAGGGAAACCTTGACTCAAAATAAAAAATTAAAATGGGCTGGGGGTGCAGCCCAGAGGTAGAGCACTTGCAAAGTATGTGTGAGGACCTAGTTTCAATCCCCAAGTACTGCACAGAAAAGCAAAACACAAACAAAAACCTGATAACATATTTTATAAAAAGAGTTTATATGTTAAGGACAATATGATTCCAAAACCTTCAGTGTTAAGAGAGATTGTGGATAAAGGAAGCCAACAACTGAGCATGCTAAATCCAATTCCATGAATACAGTTTTCACAATAAAATTTCCTGAAAAGACTGAATTAAATCATTTGCTGAAACAGTTATTGGACAACAGAAAAATGGTCCAAATCTCAAATTTACAAATTAAAACTGATTATACAAAGAAGTTTTAGGATGGATGTAAAATTTCTTTAAAACTAAAAATTATCATTCTCACCAATTTCTGCCATGGAATGTTTTGTCAAATAGATTAATGTCATGAATGAGAGAACAATTTAAAGGGACAATAGATCCACAACTAAGATAATTTGGCTTTTCAAAGTCACCACTAGGAAAGAAACCACAGATTGATGTCAAATGGTAGAGAATTTTAGTATTATGAGGGAAAAAAGACAACCAAAATAATATATGAGGGGGAACATCTTAAAAACTTGTTGTTAAGATCTTAAAAAACAATTCCATATGGCCCTTTATGCATTTGATTTTTTTTTCAAAGCTTCTGAAAAAAATGTACATTGTTGGACAATCCTGAATGGTAAATTCAGTTTACAAGCATCATTCACATATTTGCCAAGGAAAAGAAAGAGGCCCTTGTTTTCATGAGATTGTGCACGGTGGCAGAGGTCTTCTGGATTCTCTTTGTCACACTAGATGTTATCCCAGAGATCTGTGCAACAGTTATAAACCAGGCATCACCTGGAAGCGAAGAGACTCTGGAACTTCCATTGGCTGGAGAGTAACTCAGCTCTGGCCTTTCCAGCTATGGTACTCTGCTGGAAGGAATAGGCTTATGACATGGGGACACTTTGGCTGCTGCTCCTCCTCAGAGCCACAGCCACATGTCCTATGTTTTCACCCTTGGTTCTGCTGATATGCCCTGGACTTTGCCTAATTTTCCTTGGACTGCAGCCTCTGGGTGAATTTACTTAAAGCACCACTTCCTCTGGACCCTGTGTCCAGCAGGCACAATCCAGTGGACCAATTGTGACACAGGAGTGCCAGTCCTCCTAGGTACCCTGTGGGTCAGGAGTCCGAGCCTGGCTTGGTTAGAGCTTTATCTCTGCAAAATGTGTGCAATACTGGACGAGGTGAAGCCAGGTACCTTAGTGGAAGTGCCACCACCCCCCATGCCCCTCACTGCCACAGGAACAAAGCAAAGCAAGTGTCACGCCAAGACAGTGGCTAGGAGTTGCCAATCAGTGAGGACATGCACTGGCTTGACTGGGCAGGAGCCCTGAGTTAGCTGGACCTTTATATTTAACATGATCATGTTAGGTCATCTCCCAATCTAATCACAAAAAAGACATCATGCAAACTCTAACAGAGGTCATCCTGTGAGAGACTGAATCAGGACTCCTCAAAACTGTCACAATCACCAAAACCAAGGAAAGTCTGAGAAATGGTCACAGCCAAGAGAAGCCTAAGAAGACATGACACTAAATGTCACGTGGGGTGGAATCTTGGGACAGAAAAATATTAAGTGAAAATTAGAGAAATCTGAAGAAAGTATGGACTTGCGTTAATGATAACATATCATTGGTTTCTTCATTATAACAAGGTACCACACCAGTGTAAAAATTACTAGTAGGAAGAATAAGATGCAAGGGTATATGGGAATTATTCGTACTACCTTCTTAGTTTTTCTGTATAATCGAAAACTGCCAAAAAACTGAAATCAGTTTTTTTTAAAATACGTTTTCCTGATTTAGCAATAAGCAAAATCAATAAAAAAAAATAAACAGGACAGTGGCAGGTTAGAGTTTATTGTGGTTAAAACATAAATATTTTTCAACCAAATAATCCTGAAATTTCATCCTGTTCTACACTGGACCCAAGATGGAGAAGTACATCGTTGCAAGTTGGGCTGCATATGCATGTGGAGTTATTTCCCAGGAACTTCAGGAGAAAGGATTATACCTCCAGATGCTTGCAGCCTTCACACCTGGACCCAAAAGGCACCACCATGCTTCGGCTGGAGGCAGCTCACGTTGGTGCTGAGAAGCAGGTGGAAAGACAGTGAGGCCAGGAAGGTTTAGATTTCAGGGTTATCCTGAGGGCTGCAATATTCCTGACACATCAGACTATTTTTAAAACATTTCCTTTTGTAAACAAGTTCTTAATGACAAAGCTTCTCACAGACCCAAAAAAGTAGTTTCCAAATGACTCTTTGGAACATGGCTGGCTCCTAAAATGAGTATAAGGGCTTAGGACCCCTGCCCTCCTTCCTCTTCAGGTTCCTATAAGCCCTGTCAGTCTTTCTTCATGATCTCTCTCACATAGAGTTTTTCTTCCAAGTTTCACAGTCCACACTCTGACTTAGGCCCTTAATGTCTTGGTTCCTAGGACTTCCTCTTTACTGCTTTGGCCCATCTCCACGAACTTCTGTTGTTTCTGAGCCACCCGGCGTATGGTGTTTCATCATAGCAGCTCGAATGGATGAAGACGCTGCTGCATGTCATGCCTTGGACCCACCTGAGGCTACGAATGGCTTCTCCAGCTCTGGCCTCCCAGGGCTTCTGGGACATTGCAGGCTCCTGCCGCAGGGCCCTCCCTTCCTACCTTGGCTCCCCTGACTTTCTGGACATCATTCCTGGATAAAGCCCCCCATGAATCCTGCTCTATTGAGTCTCCCCAAGGTTCTGAAGCCTCTCTCATGTGTTATTTCCCCTTGGCCCCAAGACCTCTCACTGGACTCCACCATTGATAATCAGGTTAATTTTCTAAAATACCTTTTGTTTCTTCCCTCCCCTCTCCCTCCCCC